>JAZHYW010020108.1:0-13844 GCA_037355805.1 Ixodes ricinus | reverse complement strand
TGAGTGAGCTCCCAGGGGTCATAAAAGAAAGACATCACATTTCCTACAGATACCATACTTGCTGCACCAAGTTATATTAATGCTGCTTGCAGATTCTGGTTACTTTTACTCAGCGTATGCGACTCTGCAGCGGTGCTGCGAAACTGCTCGGAACGGCGATCAAACGAGACGTACGAAAACAAGCACTCACCGCAATTTTCCTCGTCGCTACCGTCCCCACAGTCGTCGTTGTTGTCACACAACATAGCGTTTGTCGATGCACAGGTAGTTGTTGCAAAAAAACTGGTCTGTACTGCACGGTTCTGCATGAAACAAGCACTCGGTTATAGAAACATATATATATATATATATATATATATATATATATATATATATATATATATATATATATATATATATATATATATATATATATATATATATATATATATATATATATATATATATATATATATATATATTGAGTGATAGCCATTTTTCAGACGTGCCCTTTCTCTTACGTAACATTATAAATATATATATATATAATGTTACTTAGAAGAAGAGAAAGGGCGCGCCTGAAAAATGGCTATCACTCTAAGAAATGCCTGCTCGTCTATTTACCCGCAAACACTTGAAGAGCCAATCTTTGCGATCTACAAAATCAGCTCAGCGAATGATGAGCTGGAACATCTATTTAGACCTCAAAATGAAGTCTGCGTTGTGGCATTACGCAATGCAAGCATGACGCTTTCCATTGCGTAATGCCACAGCGCAGACTTCATTTTTAGGTCTAAACGAATGTTTCCCCTCATCATTCGCTGAGCTGATTTCGTAGATCGCAGAGATTGGCTCTTTGAGTGTTTTGCGGGTAAGCAGACGCGCAGGCATTTCCTAGAGTGGGACGCGCGACAGCTCGAGCTGAGCCGGGCAGTTCGAAATAAAAGCCAACCGCCAGAGGCTGGCTCCTGGGCTGCTTCTTACAACCAGGGACTCAAACCGTAACCGTAACCGAAACCGAAAACCGTTTAGGAACGAAATTTCTTCAGTAACCGTAACCGAAACGAAACCGTTATTTGAAATTTATAAAACCGTAACCGTAACCATAATATTTACCGGTAGCCGATTTTAACCGATATTAACCGGAAACTAAAAATATTAGTTTTTATCAAGTATGACCTGGAGGAGGAATCTTGAAATGTCGTGGCCGTTTGACAGAGTTACTGTCAGCGAGTGGTGCATCTGGTAATACATTTACGTTCAATCTTACTTTGGGATTAAGAATACTTCGTTGGATTCAGTGGTCGAGCTAATAATAAGAAGTCTCAATTTATAAATCTGCTCACTCTACATCGCTACATGTATTCAGTACGTGTCGCCATCAGGGCTTTAACTAGTAAGTTAGAATTCTCACATGTCCGTCCAACTCGGTTCTATCGAAACCTCCGATGTTCCTGACATGACATGCAGCCAGTATAAAGAAACGAGGTCTGTTGAACCGCCGCTGCAGAGCCTGTGCGGAAATGAGAACCCGATATTAATTTAGTCCTGAAACGTAGTCGCCGATGGCATTGTTTGGAGACAACACTGAGAAAAAATGTCATGGGTTTTGCGGCGCTGGCGTTTGGTATGATATATATATATATATATATATATATATATATATATATATATATATATCAGGGTGTCGAACCGGAACCGAACCGAACCGAAAACCGGAACCGAACCGGTATTTTTTCCGGAACTGAACCCGAACCCGAACTCGTTATATTGTTATCGCGATGAACCCGAACCGGAACTGAACCGGAAAAAAATAACGGTTACCGGCTCATGTCAAAACGGTTCGGCCACGCGCTGTTGACAATGAATGTGCTATCAATGCCATTTGGTTTTTAAGTGCCGTCAACTGACACACACCTCGCTTACATATTTTTCTTCTCCACTCAGTCTTAGGAATATAAACGCTGCATCCATGAATCTTGACAAACGCTGCATCCATGAATCTTGACATAGGAACCAGTATTGCGCTGGTCGCGGCTTGCACGGAAAAAAAAGAATTGGAAGGCTGTGCAAAAAAAAAAAATCGCGTCACGGGATTTCATTTTCCTACAATCTCGTAAATCCTAAATGCTGCTGTGTGCTCATTTCATAACACGTTTCTAGAACGTGATGTTGCAATCTTTTTTTTATTTTGATGTTGTTATTTTGATGTTATTTTGATTTTGTTATTTTGATGTTGCAATTTGTCATTTATAATTTCCGAACCGGTTCGCGAACCGGTTCAGCGCCCCGAACCGGTTCGCGGATCGAATTAATCGAACCGGAACTGAACCGGAACAAAAATAACATTTACCTGAACCTGAACCGTAACCGAACCCGTATTTTTTTCGGTTCGACACACTGATATATATATATATATATATATACATATATGTGTGTATGTGTATATATATATATATATATATACAGGGTGTTTTAAGCTTAACAGATTTGTTTAAAAAAGCCGTGAAAGTTACACTTATGCCGCTTGTGGAGGTGAGTTATACGGCCAGGGGGACATATTATAGGGGCTAATCGTAACGATCAGTCGGCTAATTAATTAAAATTCGGTAATTAACTTTCTAATTAATGAAAATAGACATATGGTTCCACTTAGAAATTTGCTCAGCGTCATCGAAAACCCCTAAATCAGTCATTTTCAGAAAGACTTTGAGCGCGTGAGAAGAGTAGTAGCGCACTAAAGTTACCGCTCGTGGAGCAGGTACAAAGCTAGAGGTTGCGATAAGGCGCCCGCGCGATTTTTCCGTCTCTTATCTAGTCCCAGCCTTGTACCTGCTCCACGAGTGGTAACTTTAGTGCACTACTACGCTTCTCACGCGCTCCAAGTCTTTCTGAAAATGACTGATTTGGGGGTTTTCGGTGACGCTGAGCAAGTTTCTAATTGGAACCATATGTCTATTTTCATTAATTAAAAAGTTAATTAACAAATTTTAATTAATTAGCCGACTGATCGTTACGATTAGCCCCTATAATATGTCCCCCAGGCCATATAACTCACCTCCACAAGCGGCATAAGTGTAACTTTCACGGCTTTTTTAAACAAATTTGTTAAGCTTAAAAAAAACACCCTGAATATATACATATATAAGTGTGTGTGTGTGTGTGTGTGTGTGTGTGTGTGTGTGTGTGTGTGTGTGCGTGCGTGCGTGCGTGCGTGTGTGTGCGTGCGTGCGTGCGTGCGTGCGTGCGTGCGTGCGTGCGTGCGTGCGTGCGTGTGTGTGTGTGTGTGTGTGTGTGTGTGTGTTTGTGTGTGTGTGTGTAGATAAGGTACGTATGCACTTTATTTTACTTTTCGCGCCCGCACCTTTTTTATTTTTCTTACATATAAATGCACCATTTTTCTAGCGTCACACAATCGGCCAGTGAGGGACGTGCGCTTCGATAACCATAGGCAATTCTTTGGTAATAGCAAACATGACGTAGGTGTAACATGGCACAACAACGAAGTCTAGGGAAAGGAACGAACAACACAATACATATTTTTACTGCTTTCTGTGTTGTTACTGTGCTTTTAGTTCCTCTCCTTGGACTTCCTTGTTTTCGAGCTATTGCATTTACATTATGTTTGACTTTCACCATCTAGCACAGCTCTCAATTTTATTACTTCATTCCACTTCGCAGTATTCTGCTAGAGGATAGCTATAGTTCCGCTCCTCCCTTCAGTGTGGGCGAAGACTCGTCTGCATGTATTAGGTTGAAATAAACTATAGGGACGATAAGGTGCGAATAGCTCTTTCAGCACCCACTGGGAACTTTCTTAGGGTTGTTTATAGAAACGCTGCCGAACAACAAAGTAGGAATGTTTATTTTCATTTTTATTATATAGAATGCGATGATCCCCGAGTAGCGGAAGTAACATGTATGCTCGAGTATCAAACTATATAATGTAAGTAGGTGTAGTGAACGAGCGTTGGAGGTATAAACATGTGCCACTTTTGACAAATTATAAGTATTAAGACGTTTCTGTTCCTTGAATTTCATGTTGTTGGATATCTGGGACTGCTTTAAACCGTTCATTATAAAATGGCTGTCTGGTATTTAAATTAAACAAATTATTGGAAAAAACCGAAATAAACCGGTTTTTAGGAACGTGTAACCAGAGTAACCGAAACCGTAAAAATTAAAACCGTAAAAAACTGAAACGAAACCGTTATCAACAGGAAGCGGTAACCGTAACTGTAACCGAAACGTTATATTTTTCGGTTTGAGTCCCTGCTTACAACAACAACACCGTAACACTTTATGTATACATATGAAATACCCCACCGGTTAAGAACCGGAGTATTACGTCACGGTTATCGGCAAACACGTTGTGTGAGATTACGCGCCGAAGATATGGACGACAGCACTTTAAAGGCTGAATATTTCTACTAATTCATTGTACGACCACTCTTTCTCTGCTTGTGTGGCTACTGTGTCCTCAATTCGTTTTGATATTTCATTCAGCTGTGTGTCACTAAAACCTATCTTGTCCCCTTGCTTCTGTTCTTCTAGTTCTTGCTGTGTCCTACCAAGATTAACCTTAATTCGTGTATGGTCACTCCCTGAGTTTTTCATTAATTCTATTTTCTAGTTTGCTGCAGGACGTTATAGAGTAGTCTAATGTTGATTGAAAGTTGTTCCTCTCCCATGTTACCTTTTAACTCACATTTGATTCGTGCATTTACCAGTACCAGATCTAAGGCCTCGCATAACTCCTGTAACGTTCTTCCTGTCGCATTTGTGAAAGCATCAAGATCCTTTAAGTGAGCATTCATATCTTCTATAATTAGTATTTCATGGTCTTTCCCGATTTCCTTTGTGTCTCCCTTTATGCATCTTATGTGCTGTGGGTTTTCCTTTCTCGGGTCATTCCTGTCCACAAATATACAAATCCCAACAGTGTTGGCACACCCCCAATACTACCTTTCGTCCACAAATGTTCCCTACTATCTTCTTTGACTCTCTACCAACCTCATCCTTTCACCAATGGCCCTAGACCTCCCCCTTTGCGTTCCTTTCCTTTCCTGTTGCATCCTATCCACGTGTACTCATGGCATAAAGGGGGGTTCTTCTATGCCGCTAAGATGGATTTGGTCCTCAATTTCTATTCGCTTCACCCTATTCCTGAAACCTTGCATGTTTATGAACCGTACACATTCTGTTGAATTTTTTCTTTTCTCCTTCGAGTCTTGGTACTGCCCTTCCTTTGTTGCCTCTTTCCTTGTCAGACAGGGGAAGGGTGCGCATATGCGATTGTTGCCAACCGTACATTCACAGTCCGCTAACTGTAGGGCACTACACGTGTACTTCCAATATTTCTAAGCATCATTTTTTTCCCGTGGGCCTGAAACATTTTTTCCAACATTAAATTCTATCATATCCTATAGATGACGTATAGATTGCATCTCGAAAATACTCCAAAATTTTCATTCGAGTTATACGAGTTCCACAGGCACTCGATAGATGATACCAGTGTGCCAGTGTGTTCTTTCATAGGCGGTTACAAGCATAGTCTATAAGCGGTCACGACGAACTTGGTCACCCTTAAACACAGGTACATGACTACACTCTTGAGTGCGCGGCGCCATTCAACAATCCTCGCGTTGTGAGACATCACCAACGCGTAGCGGATGCGTTCGGCCGACGCGAACACAACTTAGAAAATACTATACAGATACAGGCAAGCGATGACGTTCGTGTCTTTCTGGTGATATATTGCCCGAGTACTTTTACCTTTTACGCCGCTTGCCTACAGACCGCTCTATTTTGCAAATAAAGAGTTTTAGGGAACCGCTTTTGCACATTTGATACGGTACGATGCCCCCCCCGGGTACGAACTGCGCATGCGCGAGTCTTCTGTGGTAGCGCATGCGCAGTTCGTACCGGAGGGCCCATCGTACCGTATCGGACGTTGCGAAAACGGTTCCCTAAAACTTTCTAATAACATCTAAAACACATTATGTAAATCTTCGGTCACACTACTCAAAACTTCGTACAAAACACAGTATGCAGACACCGTCAGAGCAGAGCCTCCTATATAAGTGTACTACGCCGGTTCAGCTCGTGGCTCCGGCAATGCAAAGGCGGCCGGCAAAAAGTGCGTGTGGTTCCCGCGTGGTGGCGCCAGCTAGGCGTACATGTTGTGTTGTGCGGTGAAGCCGGTGAAGCCCATGGCCCTTCCCGAAGGGAGCAGGAGATTCGCCGGACGTGCTCGGCGGTCAAATGGTCAAATATCGGCGTGCACGGCGGCAACTCGGTGAGAATCCCATGAGCCGCTGTGATTGGACTCGAACCTCGGATGAGGAGCAGTATCTGGGTTGCAACGCAGTCTTAACCTGAGCCGTGCGTAAGTAGGGAAAGCGCTGCGGTATTAATAATCTCGGCCAGTAGGGTTTGCAAGCTCGAACGTCAGAAAAGAGCAAAAGGTCAGGCAAGGCAGTGAAACGTCGGTCGAGAGTTCGGCTTTCTATATTACGCAGTCACGCTGGTAAAACGCTTTCCATATAACAATATTGCATCGTGTCTAAATTTTCAGCATGTTGAATTATGTAAATGAAAAAAAATAAAGTTACGTCGTGAGCAGTGATAAGCAAGGATCGAACTGTGTCTAAATAAGGGACAGCAGTTCTGTTGAAAGAAGTTTTGCAACAACATTTTGCACCCTTTTTTTTATAATTGATGCGTTTCAACGCATTAAAACAAACCCCAGCAACACAAAACATTGCTGCAATGTTGTGCTATGTTACTGGTGGAACGTGATCGAGTCACGTTGCAGTAACGAATGTTTTGTGCTATTATACGGAACTTCGCATGCAGTGCTGAAAATCTACAAAATTTAGGGGAAAACCGACTTGTAGCAGGTGCTGGAATTAGTTTGCGGGAGTAAAGGTACCCGGTAAATTCATCGAAAAACAAATAGAATCTTTATACATATATCATATAATTTGCGCAGAAAGACCAACTCGGACACAAAATCACTAAATGCCAAGGCTTAGAGGACAAATAAAATACATATGAACAGAGTTCCGCTTAACTAGAGGTAGAAAAAAAAACTATGCTCTAATCTACCTTTGCGTGCGCACTACCTCGCCTTCTGAAACTTCCGAGATAGAGGCTTTCGTGCAAACATCTTAAATCTATCGTTCCTCGTCTGTGTGACAGAAGGCATGGTTAACAAGGAGCGGTCTGAAGAACTTTGTGCAGACAAGATGGATCAGTTCACGGCGATGAGCCTTGTTGTTCGTTGGGCAGAGCAGCAAAAGAAAGTCATACACTGCTGGCAGTGCAAACTTCACAAGTGTTTCGAGGGGCCGCCAATTCCTGAGGTTGTACGACAACAGATCCGCTGCAAACATCCTGAGGACATTGAGAAGATGGGCGAGTTCATCTGAGGGGTACAAAAGGCCTCCCCGGTCCAGGTGGTTTGTGATCCCTTCCAAGGCACTGTTTGTCTTCGGCTTTGTAAGAAGAGGTATGCAGAAGAAGCATGAAAGTGTTCTTGTACAACACGGGCAATGTAGCCCGCGTTGTACAACTGCATCTGTATCTGCAATTAAATGCTTTGTCATCTTCTGTGTGTAACATTCTTTACATATGTGAACTTCGACTGATAAACTGAGTGCATTGTTGTAAAAGGAGTATGCTCACTGTTTATTTGTAACATATTTGGGGTTCTGCGTTTTGGATTTCATTTCTGAGCAAAATGCATGCAGAGTTTTTCGGAGCTTTAGTTTGTGGTACATAAAATTTAGAGTAGCTTTTCTAGCCGAAGTGAATGAAAGGTAGAAAGCAGCAGTTTCCAAATTTAGTAAAGGAGCCTTTTCATGTGTGAAACATATTCGACTATGGTTGTAGAGAGGCTAGCTGTATTTTTATTATAAAAGACTAAACAGCAATTTTGTGACACCTACAATCGGAAATTGACACTAAAAACGAGGTGAATCGTAAGCTGGCTCGCGGAACCACGGAGATATAAAGGCCGGTTGGGTTTATTAAAGCTGGCAGACCCAAACAATTTGGAGTTTTTACGACAGATCTAAATTGACAAAATTGATAAATAACAAAATTTTTATCGGCGAGTGTTTTCTGGTTTTTATTGGCTTTATTCAAAAACGGAGAACCTATTACAGGTTTAAAGGAACACTGACAGTGTATTTATGCTCGTCAAGGTTTTTATTTGTACATTACATATGAGAGCCCAACTACCCAGAAAACAATTCGTTGCTGCTCAAAATTTGCTTTCTTTCTGATCGAAAACAGCCGATCGAGAACTGGCCGGTTTGAGTCGCGCTCACTCTCTTCTCCGTGGCCACGTGCCGTTTTTTATGATTTAGACACAACCACCAAAGATAATCAGAGTCGTACGTCATCGAAGGCAGGCACACAATATTAGAAATGGAAAAGACATATGATACCCATTTTTTGTGGCTTCTAAAAAGCTGCAAATACGTTGTTTTGGGGGGAAAAAGGTATCACAGCCACGTGACTTCCGCCACCTCTCTCCTCTTTCTATATTTCTTCTTCCTCCCCAGCTCCATTAAAACTTGTTGGCCTAGTTGGTTCATGATGCAGCCTAGTAGTTTTTGCGCGACACAAGGGAGTAGAGGGGCTTGTCCGTGTCTACTCCCTTATTGTCCCTTGTGTCGCGCAAAAACTTCTAGACTCCCCAGTCTTTCGGTTTCGGTTTCAAGCAGTTGCGTTTGTTTGTTTTTTACTTTACTACAAATATACGTGACGCTGTAGCAACATATTGATTCGGTAGTCTTCTGATACCATAATAAATCGCCTGCCAAAAAAATTAAAAAAAGTTTTGGGGGGTGTCAGTGTCCTTTTGTTTTAGAATGGTTTATTTAACACCACTTGCGAAGTACACACATGTTTGTGAATAAATGCTTCGAAACTCAAGCTGGATTTTTCTCAGTTGATTTTTCAGAATGGTAAAGTGTTAGCTAATGGACCACTTCCTTAAACTATCTCCCAGGAGTTTGTTTTTCGTCACGTATAGGTGTTTGTAGTCATATATATTAGCAAGTATGCTAGCGCTAAATGACGCTGATTTATTTCAATATGATGACCTGCCTATGGAGATACTATGTAAATGAAGCCTAGCACATACCAGTGCTGATATATGCAATATTTTCGCTCCAAACAGGCTTCTAAAAATACGAAATGTCACCACATCTGTAATAAAGCTATAGATTAATCCTCATACTGCAATGTGGTCTACGTGTCAGATGAGACCTAAATAAATCGCAAAAAATTCGGATTTGCGAGCTACAACACTGTAATTGATCACGCAAGTTCGGCTAGGGGGTGAATTTAGTTAATAAAAATATCAAGAAAAATACTTTCCTCAGTCAAAAGTTACAAGGGAAAATCAAAAAATTCCCACGTATCTCGATCTAAAAAAAAAAACAAAAAAACGCGGTTGTAGGTTATTGGGACGCTTGATTTAACAAAAACGTGGACGGGACAGCCTTATTATCGTTCCCCGTTTTTGTCTATCAAACGTCCCAGTGGGCCACAAGATTGTTTTCTATCATGATGAAGAAAACCCGAGACTGTGGTAAAAGCAGGGAAACTTGGTCGAAGAAGAAAGACAGGGAAAAGAACGTCCTACTGCGTTTATTTCCTCTTTTTGACTGGGTGAAGTCTTTCCTTTTTTATTTTCAGAAATAAAATCCACTACCTAGCCGAACTCGTGCGGGCAATTACACTGTCGTAGCTTGCAAATCCATTTTTTTTTAGATTTATCTAGGTCTCGTCTGACATCTGGACCACGTACGCTGTATAAATTTCAGTAATGTACAACGCGCAAGAAAATGATTTTTTTATTATGTGCTACTGGCAGCTGATGAAAGCAGGCGGGACATAGACATGAAACCGATATAAGACATGAGGTGTTTTGACGAGGGGAGAGAATGGCAGATTTTTGTATTTTCTCAAAAGCCGAGCTGGTATGTGCAATTTTAAAATGACAGTTGAACCACAAAAATATAGCATTCCGCGGTTCTCCTATACAGGCGTGCTATAACATAATTTGAGACATTACGGTACTTCTCTGGAAAATTGTATGACGGAACATTAGGACGTTTTTCACGTCCAGAATGCTCTGTTTTGGGGTCGCGCATGCAGTTGCGCCACTATTTACAGGGCTTGTGAGAGCACTAAATAGTAGCTTCGCGGTGATTATTTGCGTTCATGTTCATTACAATCTTTAGATTTATTCCGTCACTCACCTGCTAGCAGTCGTTGCAAGCTGTTTCCGTGCGCGCCCGAGAAAGCGCCGAAATTCCGTTTTAGCAGACGAAGCGTTCGCCGGTCGCGCCGCACCAGCGCCTCCTGGCTACACTTACCTTGGTTTAGCTTAGAAGTCGTTTGATGGCGCCACTTACCCGTACACGGCATGTGTACCACTCTGAAGGCGGAGCTGACAGGCATAGTACTCTTATTTAGGAGGCTCTGGTCAGAGGCGCGTTTCTTGGGGTGTACTCGAAACAACTCGAAACAACCCATTCTGATTTGAACCCTTCTCATTTGAACCCATTCGCAAAACGCCCTTCGCGTTTTAACCTTTCGCGTTTCAACCCTTTCTCATTTATACCCGTCTCATTTGAACCCATTCTCATTTGAACCCTTCTCGTTTGAACCCATTCCCAAAACGCCCTTCGCGTTTTAACCTTTCGCGTTTCGACCCTTTCTCATTTGAACACGTTCTCATTTGAACACCGTATTTCAAACCAATCGCCTAACGCTCTTTGCGCTTTAACCTTTTCTTATTTATGCCCTTCTCGGTTGAGCCCGCTCTCACTTAAATCTTTATTGTTTAATTAAACTCCGTCTCAAAACACGTAAGTGGCGTTTCAACCTTCTTAGAGCGCTCGGAATTTCAACCAGTCTCTCGTTTGTCTGTGTTAATGAATGCATATAATGGACAGTGGAGACACCAGGACATCTCCTGCATGCTTATATGCTCAGACGTGCCAAGAATCGACTCCTTGAGAATGGATTACCTACGTTAATACGAATAGCATCAGACGGTGCCGAGTTGACTGCGCGTTCGTTCGGGTCGCCGGCACACTCTAGTACGCCAGCCCACTCATAGCGCAAGTGTCTGAATTGGACCTTTAGAGTGCGCTACAATTTCAACCAGTCTCTCTTTTCTGCGTTAAAAATAAATGAATAATAATAATGGAGATGTTGAGCACTCGTTAATAACGAACAGACACTGCATAGCAATTGTATTAGACGCAGACTCTTGAGGCGCTCGTTTCCGGCTGAGCGGCGTCAGCGTCGCCATCGCCGTCGGCGTAAACGCGGTGCATTATGGGAACTTGTCCCATAAGGCACGCGCGAGTTTCCCTCGGGGTCACAGCTACCGCGGCGCGGGCGTTGGATGTCACGTGACCGCCCATTCCCGCGGTCATCGTGACGCCGAGTCACGTGATCCCGCTAGGTCACGTGTCCTCTCCCGACGCCACGGGTGAGTCGCGGTGAGCTCCGCAGGTCACGTGACCACCCTCCGCATCGAGGTCACGTCATCGCCCAGAGTCACGTGACGCCACCGGTCACGTGACCCGCGCTGAGATCCACGTGACCTTCCGAGGTCACATAACCCAGCCTGAGTTTGCGTGACCTACCTCCACCCGAGGTCACGTGACCCACCCGCGAGGACGATCTGAACGACATGCAGGAGAGGAGGAGCGAGAAGGAGGCAGGACGGAGGGCGTATACCCTCCGGCCTGAGTATCCTTCCTCCTGCTCTCCTCAAGAGCTGCGCTCCAGTTCGGCGTTACAGGGAGTTGTAAACGGCTTACATTGTTATTTGATAAAAAATAATCAGATCTAAAACAAAACAAGCACACATAGAAACAAAAATCCCGCCAGAGTTGCCATAGTGCATATTATTACAATTCTAACATGTTCGTCGATCCATTTTCGTGGACTACCTGTGCCAGTGTGCACCGATGCGAACACTTAATGTCATGTTCCACACCAAGGCTAACTGGCGATCGCTTACCGCCCGCACCGGCAGCATCACAAAGCAACAGCCGCGGCAGGTCTCTCGCCCTACTGTGCACCTCGTCGCTCACAAAGCGCCGCCGCCACCACTCAAGAGCACCACCAGCAGGGAGCGGCCAACGATCCTGTGCCCCACCCCCGCATGAATCATTTTAACCACTTTTGTATAGGATACATTGCATTCGAAATATGTTCACAGAAATATTTTATTTTCCATACCGTCACGTTACAAACGATTCGCAAAGCATTATGCCATTCAAATCGTATGGCTAATCGTTAGGCTACTGAACGGCTCTTCTCGAGACGCATAGTACAAAACGTTTTTTGCCGCAGAATCAGTCATCGCACCTCAATGCGATCCCATGCTCGGTAAAGCTTTATTCTGGAGCTTTGTTCCCACAAGATGGTAATTGGTTAAACTATCTAAGATGACCGCAGCAACAAAACACGGACCATTCAAAGGCCAGAGAATGCCTTCGCCCTCCTTAGAAAGTCACAAAGGGAGATCCTGCCATTAACAAACTGGTCCTGCAGCGTTTTTTTTTTTTTTTAAATGTGCGGGTGCGGTGATGCGTGGCTTGAGGGCTTTCTTACCAGGCACAAATTTTTTTCTTCATTTCAGTCGTGAATCATCGGATGCAAATTATGCTCATCTGGCATGCCCTGTCAGGATATTGAATTATTTACAACCGGTGTCGGAGTGATCATACAGATCTACGATCATTGTATATTTGCCTATGTGTCGTCCGCCATGCCGTGGATTGGCATGCACTCTCAGATGTCATTCTCCAAGTAGCATTTCAAGGCGTAATAAAGCTTCAGGTCCCTGGACTTCATAATGCCATTAGTTCCTTTATTTCGGTTTCCCGTGAGTGTATGCTGAAATTATTGCTTTTCCCTAGCCTGATCACGCACACGGTTAGAATGAGAAAAGTAGTTTTGAGAATGGTCAAAAACAGAAAGTATGTTTTTTAGTAAGTAAGGAAATGAAAACGCTTAAAATGAGAAGAAAAAGTCTTTTTGAGAAAGGTCGAAACCAAAAAGTATGTTTTGAGAAAAATTTGAAAAGAGAAAGGTTCAAATGAGAAAAAGTCGTTTTGAGAATGAGAACGTCTGGCATTTAAGCTCAAAGGGACACGTGTAGCTATCAGTGAAGATTTTCCAATTTCTGTCCGACTTGCGCGCCGTCTCCTTCTTGATTTTGCCAAGCCTAAGGGCACGACCTACAAGCTGCGTCACGATAAGCTGTTTATAGATAATAAGTGTTACGTATTTGACGCCGCTCTTGGTGCCGTGAAGGAAAAAGTGCATACAATGCCAGCGTTCATTCCGTTTTAGAGCGCAGCTCTTAGGCGCCCGCTTCCAGCTTGAGCGGCGTCGGCGTCGCCCCCCCCCCCCGAGGTCATGTATCCCCCCCAGGCCATGTGATCCCCCCAGGTCATGTGATCCCCAGGTCACGTGACCCCAAAGGTCACGTGACCCCCCCCCCCGAGGTCATGTGGACCCCGCGCGAGGTCAGCTGACCCCCAGTACCCTTCCCTCCTCTCTCAAGAGCTGCGCTCAGTGTAGAGGGCTCGGCACTCACCGGACGGCCGCCATGGCAAACTTTCTCCAACTGCTCAAGCAGGTGGTGCCGATGCTAGGCACAGCGAAACCGAACGCGCCGTTCTTCGTTCCCGAAGATAACGCCGGACAACGACCACGTCATCATCACCAACTGGGATTGGCTGATTTTCGTCAAGGGTCATCGACGTCACCCGCCGCGCACTCTAGAAAAGGTAGCGACCGGACCCGACTCAACG
>JAZHYW010020107.1:0-15562 GCA_037355805.1 Ixodes ricinus | reverse complement strand
ACATGTATTGCTGCTGCTGCGTACTCCTGGCAGACTTGACGGTTCAACTACCTACTCAACCACTTTCAGTAGCTAACGTTTTCCGCAACTTGGTAAATCAATACAATCCTTTGTCAGTACTAGTAGTTTAATTTAACCACGTTTTTTAGGTAACTTCTACTCAAAATTACTAACTACTTTCGGGAAATTCAGTGCTAATTTCGCTCACCACTAAAATTTGAGTGCAGAAATAAATCAGACGTGCCGGCAGAGAAGTGGTATCTCCGAACAAGGAGCCCCTCAATATCTGTCAGTCAGTACAAACTTACCTGTATGTCCTTGGGTCAAGGTGGCTATAGAGCAGCCAAAGATAAAACACCGGTGCGCACGACGGCGCGTCATATGTAATGTTCTGGTCGTAGACAACGGAACCTGTACGTACGCAATACTGCTTCCAGCCATAACCATGAAAGACGGGGACACTCTGAGTGGCAGTTGCTGTTTTCATGTCTGCCGCAGCGAGTTCTGTCTCAAGCGGTGGTTCTTACGGTAGGCGCCACCGGCGCCATCTTCGGGCACCTGTTCCTGTCGACTTGCCGCCGCGCATACTCCCTTGCAAAGCCGGACTTCACACAAACGCACATGATAATCCGTTTGCGGGAGCACGTTCCCGCTTCCAGCTGCAACTGAGCGGGAAGATGTTTGTTCACGTAATATCACGTCCTTCCGACCTCTTCATGCCAGCGACTCCTTGTTGCCAGTGCGGCTACTTTGTCGGCGCGTCAGGATACCGTGCTCGGCGAGGTTTGCGAGTCACCTTTGGGAGATCCTTCCGTCGAGACCAAATTTCAGCGGCGTTTATACTTGCTTATCAGTCGTTAAACCAAAACAATCTTTTTTCGTTGCAGCGTTGCCCCAGTACTGGAACGAGACGCGCATTCGTCCGGGATGATCTCATCGTCGTGGCGTGAGACTTGGACTTTGACGGTCACGTGCACTCGTCAGTACTCTCCGAACGTCGTGGGAATAAAGAGGGTCAAACAAGTAACAATCTCAACTTGCCGCAGGAAAAAAAAGAAAGTATAGAGTCATATAAAAAAAGACCAGACATGTAATACCTTACTCAAAAAGGTGAAAGCAGTTACTGGGAGTATCGACGTTGCGCATCGACAGAGTAGAAATTACGCTCTTAACAGTAATTGGCGTTCACTTAAATCACTCGTGAAAAAGAAAGAAAGCGTTTCAAAGCGCTTCTTCGGTTACTTTTTTTATATTTTTTGGTGGTAGCAAAAAATGAACAGCAGCTTTGATCGGTGAAAAACCTGGCGAGCCTGTAAAATAAAATGCCACGGACGGCGTTTGCCTTTTTAACCAAAATAGTTTATTCGGTCGCAGAAGCAATTGACTTTCAAAGTTTTTATCGGAGAGTTTTCTCCTTCTCCTAAAGGATACCTTTGGGGCTGTTATAGACAGACGTTCCACCGACGCGCTGGATGAACGGCAGCGCGAATTTGTGAAATGCATGCAGGCGTTGAGCGTTTACCTTAGGTGTCCATGACGAAACATGTGAGGTTTGCCTCGTGGCTAGAGGGTCTTTATAACAAACTCTCCTCCTTTTTATTTTTTCTTCGGTAAGTTGAGATGTTAAGACCGGCCCCTTAATCCTATGTATCGTGAGTATGCTGAGCAGTGCAGACCACAAAGTGACCAAGTTCCGTGCCACGACGATATCAATCCGACATTGCACATCTCGTTGCAGTGCTTAGCGCTACGCTACTGAAAATAAAAATTGTTTCGCTTCATCAGTATGAAACGAAGTATACTTCGTTGCCGACGCAGGTCCAACAAATGGATCTCCAAAGGTGACCAATCCTCGCCTGTGACTACGGTATCCTGGACGCCCTATACGCCTGATAAGTAAATCGTTTTTCAACAAAGAGGAGGCTCGCGTGAAGGCCGAAGCGACGCTGGGCGATTACATGAACAAGCATCGGCGTCGTACAGTTGCAGCTGGAAGTAACGTGTTCTCATGAATGAGCCATCTGTATCTGCGTTTGCGCGCGGGGAGTCCGGTTGCGCGGCGGCGGTCGACGACGAGGCGACCATGGAATAAGCCTCGCCTCCAGTGAGGCTATTCCACGGCGCTCTCTATGAAACCCTCCAAAACCGCTTGAGTGCAGAACGTACTAAAGTGACAACACGAAAACAACAACACGAAATCTTCGAGGTTCCGCTACGGTTATAGCGATAATGCAGCTCGCGTGCATAATGGATTAGGTCAATACCTGACCGTTTTCCTGCGTTCGTGCGCTGCGCGTCTGGCCGTTGTCGCCACCTTGGCCTGGCAGGCCTTGTGGATTATGCAGTTTCAGCGGCTGCCGAGTATATGGTGGAACGGGACGAGGGGGAACCTTGCTAAAAATCCCGCATCTGCCGGCGTCTTATTTATATTTCTGCGCTTAAACTATTGTGATGATCAAATTACACCAGACTGGAAAAGGTTAGTAATTTGAGTAGAACAATTAAAAAAGTGTCAAATTAAACCCAACAATTACCAAAATGTTGCACCGAAAGTCACCGTTACTCGGAAAGAAGAACCCCAAGCATAAGTTTAGCAGAGAGCAGCTGAATTACGTCCAGCCCGAGGTTGTGAGGCAAACCTCACAATGTCTCGTCATAGACACCAAACATACTGACACTCGCTTATATCCGACTGTGCACAGCTTATTTCTGAAAGTCAACGCTGCCGTTCCATCAAGCGCGTCGGTGGAACGTCTTGCAGCTTGGCCGAGAAGATCTTTAGGAGGAAAAGGGAAAACCCTCCGATGGTGAAAATGCATGCCATAGAATGACTGCATTTATTTTTGGCTCGCAGGGGTTTTCACGGATCAAAACTGTTGTTCACTTTGCTATCACAAAAATATAAAAAGTAACTTCGAACAGTAACTATCAAAGTAACTCGCTCCTTTTTTACAATAGTCAATAGTTTACTCAATTACTATTACAAATGCGTAATTCTTACTCAACTCCAATTACTTTTGGCGTCGATACTCAGTAACTTAACTTAACTACCTTTTTTGAGTAATTTGTACATGTCTGACTCCCGGGAACCCGAGCCGCCGCATCGCATCTCCGAGACCGACCACATGCTGCCCCTGGATGGACCGCCGCTTCGGGGGCCGCTCTACGTGTGTCGTCTCTGTGGATGGACTGCCGCCGTGCTCCCGGTCAACTGTGTGTTGCTCCATTCTGAACTTTCTTTTCGACTGTCGCTAATTGGACTCTTGCATTTCGTCTTGAACTTTGCAGACTCGTACTTATCTCAGTGTGTAACGCAGTCTCTCAGTCTTAACTCGATAATGTATTTCGCTCGTAGTATCGACTGTTCTTGTAGAATTGTGCATTCTGCTCCTTTTAATTCCCTTTACATGTTCGTCTCGAGCCTATAAACACTGTTTTGTTCTTGTTAACTGATGACACGCCTCCATCTCATTCTCTGCGTTTGCCTTACCGGCTACGCCAGGCGTCGAACGACCACCCCATATTGTAAGGCCTCGTGTGATGACCTCCGGAGTCACCGAGCTCGTGACTACCCATACAAAAATGTCCTATGGTCGGCTATAGAAAATTCTTTGTATGGTCGGCTTTAGCTATTTGGCCCAATTAGCTAAAGAATTTTCTATGGCTGTCTTTAGCATTTTTTATGGTCGCCTTTATGGGCCTCTTTAGCTTTGTCTATGGCCCTATCGCTGTCCAGCCATAGCGCTCTTTAGCTTGTCTAATGGTTGGCTAAAGACTTCTCTATGGCTTACCCTATGGCTCTCTTTAGCCAGCAAACTCTAAAAAAATTTTACTTCAAGTACCCCCGACTTGTGAACGCTACATGGTAGATAATACGTACATGTCTGATCACACAGAATACACAGAACACAAGCAGAACGCTACCGCACACAACACGCGCGACTGACCTCTCTGCATATGCTACGTCCGCACTAGCTGTATACATGGTGTTCACGAAAGGTGGACAAATTCGATATGCGAAATCCTACTTGCACGAACAATGACTTGTCGATCGTTCTGGTCGCTGCGCTACTAGATACTGCCGAATATTTCTCGTTAGGTGCTAGTTAGCGATCATCGACTATTACGTTGACGGCGATAGTTTCGACTAGCAAATGCCAGCACGTCAAATGCACTGATAGCAGATTGCAGAACGATGATAACGCAAGCATTCGTAGCTTTCGAAACCGTACAAATCGACGGCTTAACTGCTTATCTAGCGCAAGCTTCACGGCATCGCACCCCGTGAGCAGACAGTGCGATCAGCCGCTCATGCGCTAGCATCCGCAATCGCGTGATCGACAGCGCAGCAGAAGTTGGCTGCACAGTGCTCGCCGCGTGTCGCAGAGCTGCAGGAGCTAGACATGCGTCGTTCTGCGATAACGAAGCGAGACGCAAATACGCCGTCGATGTACGGATCTCGGAAAGCCGTAATATGCTGGCACTAGCGCAAACCGATCGTTCTGCAATGCACTGTCTGATAACTTAGTGTTCTACGATATACATGTCTGAACACACAGAATATACAGAACACAAGCAGAACACTACTCCACACAACAGCAACAACGCAGCGACACCGGACCCCTCTCTTCATATGCTACGTTCGCACTAGCTGTATATATGGCAGTCTAATTTTTGAATCCGACTTTCCCGGTGACCCATCATTTGTCGCAAAAACACGGAGAGGCGGAGCGAATATTACTCGTACTTAATACATTATTTGAATTGTCTCTTGGAATAGCCCCCATCTCTTAATTCAACACCCTGAAAAAAGCAAATGTAGATCATTAGGCTAATTAACTAAAATGTATTAATTATCTTTTTAATAAGTTTGATGAATCACGTTGACAATGCAGTGATGACATGCAGTACACTGGTGCTGAAGATTGCAATCAAGCTATTGCTTGATTGCAGTGTTCGGCGCCAGTGTAATTTATTTTCACTTTTGGGGGTAATAATTAATTTTAATTGTTGCACAAGTATTTTAATGGATTTTTCAAACAAACAATATTACTGGTTTTCACGACTCGTTGCAACAGCAGAGAACATATCTTGGGTCATGGTTTGTCACCGGCATTACAGAAATTTAGTATTGATTTAATTTTCTAACGTGGAGTGTTTTTACTAAAAAAGTAAGCGCCGGTAGTGATTTTCTATAGGCGTGGAAAGAAAATTTATTGGTTCTTAGTCTTTAGACTCGGGGCCATAAATTTTTCTATAGACGGGTAAAGACAATTTATTGGTTTCCAGTCTTTAAACTCGGGGCCAAAGAATTTTCTATAGGCGGGTAAAGAACATTTATTGGTTCGCTGTCTTTAGACATGGGGCCATGTAATTTTCTATAGGCGTCTAAAGAAATTTTATTGGTTCCCAGTCTTTAGACTCAGGGCCATAAAATTTTCTATAGACGGTTAAAGACAATTTATTGGTTCCCAGTCTTTAGACTTGTGGCCATAGAATTTTCTATAGGCGGGTAAAGAAAATTTATTGGTTCCCAGTCTTTAGACACAGGGCCATAGATTTTTCTATAGCTGGCTGTAGCTGTCTTTATGGATTTCTATGGCCGACCATAGAGGGCCATAGGGGGTGATAGCCTGCCATATAATTTTCCATAGACGACCATAGACCATTTTTGTATGGGCTCACGGTCGCGTATGTCTTCGTATGAGGAATAATTCAGCTTTTCTCTTTAGCCCATTTCAACACCTTTTAAGATTCATACCAATGCATGAATAGAGTGTAATCGAAAATATAAAACTTTGAAAGGAACCTCGTGAAAAACTCTAGGCTCGGATTCATGGGGAGAATAGCGACGAATTTTGCTCGGTGGCGTTCGCTCGCCGCGTGGCGTCGGAACAGTGGTGATCGCGCCGCCCTCAAGGCAAACGTGTTGCCGGGCGAAATTCGTCGCTTTTACGCAGCATATTTACTTTACGGAATCCCGCCTTTAGGGTTTCGCCCGAAGTTCTGCTAACACACTTAACTTCTTCTCTATATGACTGTCCTAAATAAGCTCTTAGTAAGGCGTCTTCCGGTACACACTAAAGCCGCAGTTACACTGCTCAAGTACAACAAACAAAAGACAGTCTGCATGCACTGTCTGGGGTGTGTTGCTTCCCCGTTTGACGTCAAGTTGGTCAATCAAAAACGCATGGTCAGAAATTTGTTTGTACAGGCACTTCTAGTCCACTTATCTGGCCCCACCTTTACCTTTAATTTTTATGCCTTGTGCAAATTCGCGCAAAACAAAATGTGTGCCGATTCCCAAAAAAAGGCATCTTTAAAGATAAAACAAAAAGATGAGATAATGATTGTCTAGCGATTGCAACATACTGAAAACTTTATCATTCTCCTTATCATTTCAGGCGATACTGCGATCAAAGGAAGAACATCGGAACTTGTAAGCCATGTCGCAGAAATAATCGCACGCATTTATATAGTTGTTTTAGTTGACTTGGAGTGCCGATATATTTGGTCTTCCTGAATAAGGGAACCTGAAAACGTCCTCAAGACGTCTTTGAAAGGACGAGAACGTCCCGACTATAGTCGCGGACGTCCTGACGACGTCTTCGTTGGGACGAAGGCGTTTCTGACCAGCTGAGGACGTCACCGCTCTCTGACGTGTCTTGAATAAATCTAGGCCTGCTTGCTGAATAGAGCACTTTCGACTGGGCGCTGTTGCAATTAACGTTTTCTTGTGTGTTGTTTTTTTTTTTTCATAATTCTGGCATTTTTTTGAGTCCCTGAAAACCGAACCGTGTTTGAGGTTTCTGGATAAAATCCACTGAATTGAATGTTTCTGAGGATGTTCCTACAACTATTGCCACTGGACCTTTCGCTCTAAATTGAATATTTCAAAAGTTCATCCCTTTTAAACGTTACGTACACAAATGCGTACATGTAACCACTGTTGTTGTTTTTCGAGAATATATATGAATATGGAGTCGTTTGATCAATTTGAGCGGAACTGTATACTCTACGTCTCGCTACCAGAGTTTGTGGAGCAACGTAGCGCAAATTTTATTCACAACCGAGTTTGCGGAGAAAATGTTTTCCACGATAAATGGCGAGCGGCGTTAGAAAGGGTTTAATCTCAATTATTATTTCATTAGAAAAACTACAAAAAGATAGCCAGACCTGCTTCAAACAAGGAACAGCATTATTCGTTTGGTTTCGACTTCCTAAAATGCACCAAAATATTTTTTTAAACCTTGGCTCAAATTACGTGGAATGCCCTGTAGATATATTGATAGTGGATGCTATTTTTAAAGCTGAAAAGATTTGTTTAAAAACAAAAAAACCCATAAAAGTTACACCTATGCGGTTTGTGCAGGTGAGTTATACGGCCAGGCGGACATTATGTGGGTGGCTGATATTTTGCGATAAGACGGCAAATTCATTAAAATCCGTTAATTGACCTTTTAATTAGTGAAAATTTTCACTAATTAAATTACCTCAGCAAAGATCACTTCGCGATCTTTGCTGAGGTAATCTCCGGAAATCCTTCACGGTCTTCGCGAAATATGGCTCACCATTTTTGGGTAGGGGACCGTTCAGACACTTCCGTTCCTTTGCCTCGGTGCTGTGCAAAAACAAGCACTTCAAAATGTGCCCTAAGACAAGTCCGGATTCCGTCTGATTGTCGTGAAGTATGCTATGTTATTTGGAATCCTTCTAACGAAAAAACCTGTTCGGATTAAGCGGCACGGTGCGGGTAGTACACTATGTTGTTCGGTTGATGAGATTTGTTGAATGTTTTGTTGTGAGCGGGTGAATAGTCATGTTTTTCGGCTATATTGTGTGATCAAAATATTTTAAACGGTTACCTCTGTAGATATCGCACGGCTGAGTGCTTGGCGGCGAGAAAAATCTGCGTAAAATGAAACAGATATTCCTGTTACTTTCGTTTTGGCGCACACGGACTCACTAAAAACAGCTATTTATTATTTTTTTTAATCTTTTCCGAGAGATAGTAGAATGCTTTCTCAAAGTCCCCAGGAAATTCTGTTCGCCATAAAATAGGCAAAATATAATAAAATGCAGCCACTTCATCCGCCGCCAGTGTCAGAAATTTCGCCTACGCAGAGTGCCACATCCTGCTGACCATGAAACCCACAGCCCAACGCAGTCGGGTAACACTGACGTACACTCAAAACCAGGGACTCGCACTGTAATTCGCCCAGTTTGAGACTGCTGCTGGAAAGGTCCACACACACACACACACACACACACACACACACACACACACACACACACACACATATATATATATATATATATATATATATATATATATATATATATATATATATATAACAACATTTCTCCCATGACAAACTAAGAAAACGTCACAATGAAGGGAGCAGGTGCGGAAACCGAAAGGTTACATGGTCAGCTTCATTTCCAAAATAAGGCTTGTTTTCTTATCTTTATTTTTATTCAATCACCGTAAGTAATTTTTTGACATGGGCCCGTTTTACCGCTTCAGATATCTGCCCAACTACCCACTGTCGGATTCCGAAATCCCAGACTTTATCCTCTTGAGAAACTCCGAACGCATTTGCTCGTTTTTGCAGGGATACTCACTTGCTGATGGCATTCTAGAGATATTCTTTGTACATTTTCATTGACCCATCGCGTTGCATACATTAAAGCGACATCTTTTTTTTCTTGACTTTTTATTAGGCAGCGCTTCGTAAATCCACTAGTATTGACTTTTCTATATTTTCTTTTGCGTGTGTGTGTGTGGGGGGGGGGGGGGACGGCTTTGTTTTCTAAATGGTGTTGGACTGTTGCAGTGGCGGTAACAGTAATACAAGTGTATCGCCGTGAAAGGCAACCATCCTGGTGGAGACGGTATAGCTGCCGAGGCTTGTCACTCCGTCAGGTGCCAGAGGTGGCCCGTCATCGGGGACGTGCAGAGATCAACGGTCTTCGGAGCTTCTTTGTCGACGAGACGCACCTTCATACCTTCCCCTGCAATTGGTGGAAAGAAAATGAGCTCTCAAAAAGAGCCTCTAAAACATGGCAAACTCTAAAGCGGCTTCTGGCCACACCACGGAGAAATCAATTTGTTCCACGCACACCAAAACAGTTAAAATATATATAAACCGAAACGTCGCCACGTCACTATGCACTAGAGTAACTGCATACACCTTTCCAAAAATCGCTCCTAGGCCGCCGCCATGTTCCTGATGCTGATGTGGCTGGTGCGACTCTCCCGCCGTCTATTTTATTTATTTATTTATTTATTTTTTATTTATTTATTTCCTACAGCGCCCCGAAGGGTATTGTAATAGAGGGAGTCACAATGCGAGAAACTATTTAACACGCCATTGGTTATCAAGACACATAAGTACACAAAGTAATCTACAAAGTCGCACACAAATAAACATACACAGAAAAGAAAAACCACCTTAGTCTGCGTGTAAAGAAACACAAATGCGTTGATAATATAGTTACACTCAAATATATTGTTCAGAGACAATGCTGGAAATGCGAAAAAAAAAAACAACTAATCTCGACTTTGCAAGGCAACAATCTCGCTAACAAGCCATGTTTCATTATTTTATCGTTCGTGGAAGAAGAGTTGCGAAACAAATCAGACTTTGACGTGTACTCCCGAACTTTTTAGTTATGAACTTCTCTGCGCGATCATAAAATGGCTTAAATAGGTAACGTGATCTTTCAATTTTAAATAAACCATAAAAATACTGTGCAAAAATTTTAGGCGCAAATACATATGCCTAACAACAAGCGATTTCCATTGTAAATCCATTTTGTTTATTGCGGAGACACTGTGTCGAAAGTTGTAATGTTATTTGTCACAAATCTAGCGGTACGGTTTTGAATTCTTTCAATTTTATCCATGAGATACCGTTGAGATGGATCCCATACAACGAGCATACTCGAGAAATAGGCTTCACACAAGAGAAAAAGAGAGTCTGTTTGAGGGATGGCGGAGCGCGCGAGAAGTTTCTCCTTAGAAAACCCAGCGTTCCACTAGCTTTCCCTGTTACGTAATTCACATGTGAAAGCCATCTCAAATCACTAGAAAATAAGTATCCCGGATATTTAGCTTCTTTCTTAACGAATAAAGTTTCTCCGTGTAAAGTGTACGTTCACTGAGAACGTTGCGTCTTTTTTTTTTTTTTAGAGCGCAGCTCTTAGGCGTTTGTTTCCGGCTTGAGCGGCGTCGCCGTCGCCGTCGGCGTAACCCCGGTGCATGATGGGTAAATTTCCCCGCAAATTTAGCGGAAAATTTTCCCGCTAAATCTAGCGGAAAATGTTTCCCGCGTAAATCTAGCGGAAAATTTTCCCGCCAAATCTAGCGAAAATTTTTCCCCAAGCTAAATCTAGCGGGAAATTTTCCCTGCTAAATCTAGCGGAAAATTTTCCCGCTAAATTAAGTGGGAAAACCTCTCTCTCTCTCCTCGAGGTCACGTGACCCCCCCCCTCGTGCTCTCCTCCTCCGTAAAGCTGCGCTTTAATTCGGCGTTACAGGGAGTTAGTAAACGGGCTTTCATTTTTTTTGTAAACCTTACATGACAACAGTTTGGGATGCTCAGAGTCATTTTCCGCCTGGAACACCACAAACAAATTCTGTCTAAATTGCTTTGAAGAGCCGATACATCAAAGTCTGAAATAATTTCACGGTACAAAATACAGTCGTCAGCGTAACAGTCTTATTTGCGAGGCAATTCCCTGTGTTATGTCGTTTACAACAATTAAAAAGAGGAATGGCCCAAGCACGGAGCTCTGTGGTACTCCGGAAGTTATATCAACTGGTGGAGACTTTACCTATTTACAACTACACATTGTTTACGATAGCTCAAACAGTTAGCAATTCATTAGTACGCGTTCCTATCAATATTTAGACTCCTAAGTTTTTCTAAAATAAAGATAGTGCGGAACCGTATCGAAGGCTTTTCGAAAGTCCAAAATAAAGGAAATGGACTTGCTTGACTATCCACCGATTGAACTAAGTCGTGGGTAAATTCAGTCAATTGGCTGTCGCAAGAGAACCCGGCTCGAAACCGTGTTACGAGGGAGTAAAAAAGAATTAGTATTCCAGTGCGAGATCAGATTACTATAAATAACGTGCTCCATTATCTTGCATGAAACACTCTTAGCGATATTGGTCTGTAGTTCTCAACACTGCTCCTGGCTCCAGATTTATGTACTGGTACAACATTCGCATGTTTCCAGTCGTGAGGCAATGAACCACACTGCAATGACCGGGTAAAAATAATGAAAAGATAGTAAACTAATTATGTCAGCACATGATTTGAGAATCATGGTTAGGGATACCGTCGGGTCCGATCGCCTTTTCAACTTTAATGTTATTTAGTAAATTAAGAATTCCATTGTGACCTATCACAATCTCTGGCATTTGTTCAAAACTACCATCATTTGCATGCAAAGGCTTCGCATTTAAATCCGGAGAAAATAGATTGAAAGTAACGATTATAGCAGGAAGCTTTAGCGTTCGTCGGTAGTTAACAAACCGTCTACCATAAGGTGCGGAATTCTGACGACTCTTTACGACTAGATTCAACAAACTTCCACATTTGCTTTAGATTTGTTTTGACCTTGCCTTCAGAGAGTTAAGATAGCCACTTCGCTATCACTGCCTTTCTCTTGAATTCAGCTTGAATATCTTTCAGTTTTGCATACGTATTTTTATTTCTACTGGCTCTGTATTTGCTATATTCTCGTTTTTGTTTGTTAATCAGACTGCGAAGTTCTTTTGAGATCCATGGCTTATCTTTTCTACGCCTAGAACTGATAGTGCGGGAAAGGAATGTGTGTATCAACCAGATCATGAATCTTGCTTTTGAAGACATTCCACAGAAAGTCAACGTCGTCATTATTACTTAAAGCTTCGAAATCAGGAAGAAAATCGAAAAGAGCATTTGCAATGCTAGTGTAATCTCCTCTTTCGTAGATGTACACTTTTCTGCTACAGGGTGTCGCATTTTCTTCAAATAAAAACGATGCGCTATTTACCACTGCGTCATGATCGCTTATTCCAGGTACAACTGATGTAGACTTAATGGCGTTCATTTTATTACACAATATTAAATCTAACACTTTGGAGCAGTTATCCGCGCGTCTTGTTGGCTCATCAACAAACTGGTACAGCTCAAAATCGTTAATGATGTCAATAAATGCGGTATAAACACTGGAAGGGTTACTGGTTACCGGGCGACCGTTGCACCATTGAATGTCCGGAAAATTAAAGTCTCCTCCCAAAAGTATGTTATCTGAACTCAGTGCGCTCATACATTTATACAGTTCTAACATATGATCAACGGAGCTATTTGGGGGTCGATAGAAAGAACCGACGGATAGAAACTGGCCGTCATGTAAAGAGATTCTACACCACACTGCCTCACACGAAATCCCCTCAATAGCAATTGGACAGCTGATGAGACTGTTACGTACAAGCAGAAAGACCCCTCCCCACGAGAATTTCGGTCATTCCGATATACAGTGAAATTTCCAGGGAACACTCGGTATCAGAGATGGACCGGTCGAGCCACGATTCGGTACCTATTACGATGGTTGGATTCAGTGGCGTACTACAGGGGGGGGGGGGGGAGGGGGGGGCCGAAACGAGGCTGCGCCCCCCCCCCCCCCCAAAAAATTTTTTTTTTCGAGTCGGGGGGGGGGGGTGGAGTGGGCGAGGTCACTGACTCTCGGGGTTTATCAATATCTATGTGCGGTGTTGTGTATTTCTTTTTCTTTTTAGATAGCGGAGCCAACTTCATGGAGAAGTTGTAAAAAAAAAAGAGATAAGAAATGAAGGGAATGCAATATGCCATTTATGACATAATAAAAATAATAAAAAATGTGTAGTTTTAACGTCTTACATGTAGTATGACTGAGGACTAATTACTTAACGAATTTATTGATTGATTAACTCATTAAAGGGTGGCGATCAGTCGGATTAATTTGCGAATGAAACCCCCGTCCAATCAAGGTTCAACGGTTTATGAAAGCCATGGTATGTGCGATATAACAAAAATATGTAGGACCAAAGGTTCTACAAATCACAACACTAAGATTATGGAGTATCTAATATTTAACGCTTTGTTGAATTTCTACGCGTGTGAAACGATACAACACAACCTTTAGTAAGGAAGAAAAAAAACGTCAAAAACATCAAACATCTAATAAGAAGAGTTCAGCTTGTGGGGACCCCACAGATCGCGATGAACGTAACCAAGGACTGCGGGTTGCGCGATTGGGCGTGTGAGCCGCGGCCTCCGCAATCTGCTTTTTGTTTATGTGTGTGTTGTTGCTTTTGCGTTTTCTTCTGTTCCAATGTAGTTTTATACTATAACGGTCGTCGCGGAGTTGCCGGCACTGCGGGATTCACACGCACATATATAGTATATATTCAGGGGTGGCCAAGCTGCGGCTCTTGCGTGGCAATGTGCGGCTCCGCCCCTACGCCCCCCCCCCCCCCCCACACACACACACACACTCCCCCGCCTCCCTCCCAGTCACAAGAGCACTTTCCAAAAAAGAGAAACGGAACGAATTTTAAATCGAAAGACAGGTTGCGCTTTGGTAGTCTTGTGCTACTGCTATCCTTACGTACACTTGGACTGCTTTTGACCCAGATAGATTGAAAGTAGTTCGAGTTTCGATTACCCCACCCCGAACCCCCCCCCCCCCGCGGTTCGTGGAAGTTTCGGGGTTTCGTTTGCAGCTCTTAGGGCCGCGTCATCCTGGCCACCCCTGGTATATATACTATAATCGGCCGCATATCTCATTTGTTAAATAAATTGTGAGGTAGGCTGCGCTGAGTAGCGTTACTCAGGAAAGAAAATATATTTGTTTACTTCTACTTTTATTGCTTTGTGAGTCCCCTAATTGCGCGGAGTCGCCGGGGCTGGTTTGTCGTCGCCACGGAGCGGCCCTCGCGTCCCCGTCTTAATTGTACCTCGAGGGCCCCCGCTCTGGGTGCGTACCATGCGCTGTGCCTCGCTCGAGCGCAGCGGGGCTCTTCGATGTTTTGTAGCCTTTTTTATTTTGAGAAGAGCGTCGGTACTGTTCTTGCACCCTGACGAGGGTTTTTTCCGGAAGCCTTGTCCGGCTGACGGTCGACAGTTAAGACGAAGGTTTTTGGGAGTTTTCGGAGGTATGCGCACGTGTGCTTTCTTAATTGGATTTTGTACTATATATGTTTTTTTTTGTACCGCGTGCCTCCCCATTGGTATAAAAAGAGTGATATCTGATTGGCTCCTCGGGCGGCGGGAAAACTCTTAATAAAGTGAATATAGGCGCCTAAAGGCGCGGGATTTGCGGTTCAAGGTTCGAGTACGGAAGTTGTCATCAGCAGTTTGAGAACCGCGCGAGATAGGGGCTCAAGTGTGCGACCCGCTGCCTGAGGACGAGAGCCAAGTGCAATATGTGAGTGCACAAACCATTTTTCATCGTTCCTTTGTTGGGTTGTCTGACTTCCTTGACTTTCTTTTGTGAACGGACTTCGGAAACCGTAGAAGTCGACACCAATGAACAAATCACGCGAGATTTTTGTTGGTTAGATCAGGTTAAGATGGAGAGTAATTTATGGTGGAGCAGCTTTCCAGTGTTTATCGTCTATCCATCAAGGTGTTTCGCGTTTCTACTTATGCATCATTGTTTTATCAGCCCCGATGACTGGAGGCTTCGTGCATTGGAGTCGTGCTTCATAAAATATTTGTTTTTATGATTCTTGTTTTCTGCTTACTCTGGTGCCTTCTTTTGACGTGACATAAACAAAACAAAAAAATAAATAAAATGCAAATGCCTTCTTGGTGAGGAATTTTCGGGGCATCATTTTTATGTATCAAAGTCATCCCAAAACCAATATGACAACTTTGTTTTAATGAATAGAATAATGCATAGTTATTAGGAAAAAAAAGGAAATGCTTTTGTTTCCTTTGGACTTTCTTTCTCTCTTTTATCTTGCCCACCTTTACCCCCTTTACCCTTTACCCCTTATCTTGTCCCCCGTTGGTCCGAGCACCCCCCCCCCCCCGAAATGAAATCCTGCGTACGCCACGGGTTGGATTTGTTACAGAAACAAGCGCAGCAAGATTATCTGGTTTATTTTTGACACTCCGACAGTTCACAACAAGTGTTATAAGTTCTCGTCCGCCTTTGACAAGACAGATTTGCGGTAATTGCT
This sequence comes from Ixodes ricinus, assembly GCA_037355805.1. Classification (NCBI taxonomy): domain Eukaryota; kingdom Metazoa; phylum Arthropoda; class Arachnida; order Ixodida; family Ixodidae; genus Ixodes; species Ixodes ricinus. Next base: position 339 of record JAZHYW010020107.1, on the reverse strand, counting down.
AGATGCCGCACTCTTTGATACATTGGTCCTCATGGTCGTACACGGAGGTTTTATTACCAAAACCCTTAAAACTAATTTTCTGCCACTGTCTTGGACTCTGAGAACCCGCTCACCACGATTCCCTACTTATGTTTTGCGGTTTTTGCATCTCGACGCTTTGTAGCCCCTCTTGAAAATTTCCGCTTGAATTTTCTGATGCAAGCTGCGTACCCTTTCTGTGTTATCTTCCACTGTGAGAAATAGGGCTGGTAAGTGCCTGCCATTCAAGCGTTTCTTTTCGACATACGCGGGAAACGAAGGAGGGAAGGACGTCGAACGGCCCTCGACGTGATGTTTCAG
>JAZHYW010020106.1:0-56207 GCA_037355805.1 Ixodes ricinus | reverse complement strand
ATTCACTATAGGTGGCGCCACTCGTTTTCCAAGATGGCGGTTATTAGCGGCGAGATGTTTTTGGTGGCGCCCTCCTATGGTTCCCCCTTGTGACGTCATTACCTTGCGAACAACAAGTTCGATGGTGTTTGTAAATAGCATGGTGGAAGCTTGAAATCATTGCGCTTTCAAAGAAACACTGCCAACACCGTCAAAATTGAAGTTCTTTCATTCCTCTTATTCCGTCGATGATGAATCCCCTTTCCGACGTCATAGTCAGCGTTCGGCCAATCGTGGAAGGCCGACCACAGCGACGCTTTCGGTCGCGCACGGGGTCGGAAATGCGTGCCTGTATACCAGTTGTTGATCCTGTCTAGTGTGCTGGCTTCACTGAGCGGCACAAATTATTCCTGCTTATACGAGGACAGCTCAGGTGCTATGAGCTCAGGTCACTCCTTTATTCTGAAAACCGAAAAATGGTGTTTAAGGCTGCGGTCCCACGGCAGCCATCTTGAACAAGGCGTTAGTTCAACCAATAGATGGCGACACGCACCCGTGTTGTGGCCGAAACATTGGTTCACGGTGGGATGGCTCGAGCACCATCACGTTCTCCTCGTGGCCTTGCTCGCGCCGCTGCCAGCTGTGCTCAGCTGGCTCAAGTAGCGTGGCCCAGCAAACGGATGTATGCGAGAATGTCAGGCTGGGTATAAATTGTTCTCTGATATAGGTAGATGCGGTTCGGCGGTTGTAACGGGCTTTCGCAATAAATCTTACCAAGAAGGAATCAAATGTTGATTGACATGTCAATATTCTATCAATGAAAACTTCTTCTGCAGGAATGCACGCTCAGTAGACTCAATCTTCCAAGACACCAGTGGAAGCGGACGTCAAGTAAACTGCTTCGCGATTTACGGTACTTACCTCACCATTTTAATGACGACTGAAAATAACGTCACGAAATATTGTGTTTCACGGGATCCGGAAGATGTTGTAAAGGTTGTTACATTATAGTTCCGAGAAAACAAACGCCGTTGCAATATTTTTGGAAGTACCGACACACATATTGTTGTAAGTACAGCTTAGGAGGAATGTGATGAAAACCATCAGAATAAATAGGAAGACGTTTATTTGCAATGAAGGCGCTATGAATGAACGGCGTTTAGCGACGGCAAGTTACGAGCGTTCGGGAATTTATAAGTTCACGTGATTGCTAACTATGGACATGCGGACAATGAAGACCTGTTTTGTCGGGAGATGGTGTTGCGGTGATGATCTGATATCGGACGACTCATGGCAGACGAACAAGCAAGTTTCTTCTCAGCGAATGGTAAGCGTCCAGTGTCAAGCACGGCACGTGGCTACCGACGTTGTCGACGTTTCGAACACTTACCGCCTTCGACAAAAGTCCTGGCACCTGGGCTAACATTCTGGAAAGACTCGAAGTCTTCCTTGAGTCCAACGCCATCATGAACAGTAACTGAAAACGATCCACTATTCAGTCGGTGGGTGGCGAAACGTATCCGCATCTGCGGAGTCATGGTCGATGCGTACTCTAAGTGGTTGGAAGTTTACACGATGCCTGCCACGACGTCCAAATGCGTCATTGACGTTCTACGCTCTCTTTTGCCTACTTTTGCCCTACCGAAAATACTTTTCTCTGATAACGCACCAAATTTTGGTTCAAATAAAATAAACAAGTTTTTGAAAAAAAAATGAAAGCCGTTTACAACTCCCTGTAACGCCGAATTGGAGCGCAGCTCTTGAGGAGGAGGGGGAGGGAAGGGTACTGAGGGGAGGGTATACCCCTCCTTTCTCCTCCTCCCCTCACGGGGGTCACGTGACCTCGGGGGGGGGGGTTCACGTGACCTGGGGAGTCACGTGACCTAGGGAGTCACGTGACCTGGGGGTCACGTGACCTGGGGGTCAGTCACGTGACCTAACGGTTACGCCGACGCCGACGGCGACGCCGACGCCGCTCAAGCTGGAAACGGGCGCCTAAGTGCTGCGCTCTAAAAAAACCGGCATCAGGCATCACATAAGTGCACCATACCATCCTGCAACTAACGGGCAAGCAGAACAGATGGTGTGCGAAGCGAAGAAAGCCCTCTTGAAGCTTACGGAAGAAGCAGTTCAGTGAAGAATCGCCAGGTTCTTGTTCCAGCAGCACGCGACGGTCTCATCTTACACGGTAACAACACCCGCCGAAGCAATGTTCGGCGGACGAAGAGCCACACCCCTCGATCTCATGATACTATGGCCTATGAACGAAGATCGAGATATTCCCAGATCGGGAGTAATGGCAGTTTATTCGGTCGGACAACTCGTCTACGTGAGGAATTTCGGCGGAAGTCGGGCCTTCCATGTAAAACTTGAGTAGAAAAGGCTCTATGTTGGTTGACCAGAAGGTGTCATCCCTCTGAATACGTTGGATATCAATGCCCTTGAGTGTAAATATAACTAAATCACAAAACTCTCTTTGTGTATTGTGTAACTGCCCTTGTATTTGGTAGTAGAAGCTATGGTGGTGATTTGGACCTTTCACACCAGGCTCCTTTTTCTTATTTTTCGTTTCATACTCCTTTGCGGTTTAAGTAGGCTTCAAGAATATTTTGGAACGGGGACACTTTACGTCAACGAGGCCATTTGTTCCAAGTAGTCAATCAGGGAATGCTGCTAGAAATCCGTCCCTCATATTAACGAATAAGCCGCACTTCTGCACAGTGCAGTTTTCCTGTTCCACGTACAGTTGTAAAGCAGCATCCTCATTGATTCTACCATATTCTGTTGCGGGTGAAGAAAGGTCTTTGGGTACACGATACTAGAAACAGGTCTGGCACTGTACGTTGTGGTTCGACACTCACTAATATCGTTGTTTTTATAGAGACTCATCATTTAAAGGGACCATGAAACGATTCTGAAATCGAATTTCATCCACCGGACGCCGTAAAAGGTGTGAAAAGAAACACAAAAACACAAAAATAGGGAGCCAAAAAAATTATTTGCTATAGAACTTTTAAAAGAAAACAGGACTCTTTTGCGCCTTCTTTCCTTCGAAAGCTCTCTGACTTTTCACTGCTATGCATCCGCGGAACTGCAGCACGTCAGCCGAATCCATGCCGCCTATTGGGTAAGCGCCTACCTCACCAGCACCATTATCATAAACAATAAATAGCCGGCAAATGTTTCCTAAAAGTTTTGTTAAATAATATTCAGATCCACATTTTGTAACATAATTAGAGATGTGTGGCGAAAATTGCCAAATTTGATAATGCTGAGAGCCAAGCGCCATCTATCGTGTAGTAAACAAAGCTGAGAACCAGCTCCGGAGGAACTCCATAAGACGAATATGTTGCGAATAACCGACGAATTTTGCCCGGCGGCTTTTGCTCTGCACGTGGAATCAGCACAGTGCCTGCTACGTCGCGCGCAAAGCGAGCGTGCCGTCGGGCGGCGTTCGCCACATAATTCGTTCCATGGAGTTCAGCCTTTACGCACTTTTTTACGATCAAATCAGCATGGCCGACAGCGTCGCTTGGCCGCGACGACCAACGAACGTTTATTTTTCTACGTGTTCTTCTCGCGCGTCCCGACTTCAAGCAGCAAGAAAAAAGTACTTGAAACAGACCATGACGAACAAGAACGCTGGATCCACGAACACCCGAGAAAAGCTACAGCGGTCACGAATCCACCGACTCCGATCAAGCGAGCTGCGCAGAATATAGGCCTAGCAGGCACTCCGACTCGGCGCAGCGTTGCTTGGACGGTACTTGGCCAAGACAGTCTGCCCACGACCGGCTGGCGTGCTGAATGGAATATGCCCGCGCGACCCTTGTGGACCCTTCCCGTATTATAGTTTGATCGCTGACCTCAATTTTAGATTAACAGGTGAGGTCAATCTCTTCCCCTTGTCATCTCCTTGTTTTCCGAGGCAGTGTTGATGAACACTGTCGTCGAAAAGGAACTCTCGTCGATTCTATCTTCTTGTTTTGTGTGATATAGAGCTCGAATAAACGCCGTATGGATTACCTTCGTAACACGGTATGTACACTTTGTTATTAGTATGCCATTTTTATTCTGACACGACTGCACGTCACTGTCGAGCTCTACAGTTCGTGGGAGCTACGTGCAATGCCGAGCACACTTTCCTTTGCCGAGTGGCGCGTTAGTATCGAGTTGCAATCGTAAAAGATCGGTCCCGAAGCGCTCACCAACAGCGCGAATACAGCACTTCGATCAAACGCGCGCGTCCACTCAGAGTGTGAACAGGTATTTACGTGGCTCTTGCTGAGACTGTCGTAGTTCAAACGTATATTTTTTAACGTCGGCTCGCTCCTGCATCTCCGAGGCCGTGAAAAACGCCGCGGCGATTCATTTCCATCTACGTCGCTTTGCAAACGACTGACACGGGCCGCCTTTTACCAACAATGACAGTTGGGTTGACTTCTGGAGTCTTCACCGGAAGACTCGCCGCACTTCCCAACAGGCATACCGGTGTATGAGACTAGTCCCATGCTGTCGCTGTAGCGCAACATATCTCATTGAATTTCGCACAGCTGCGATGTGTCCATGGCTATCGCGGCGATTAGAGGCGTCGATTCAGAAAAATACGTCGGTGACATCAGCGCAGTAAAACCTACCGGCACACACCCAACTCGCCGCCGCTAACGCTCCCACTCTCCTACTGCCGAGAGAACTTCCGGTTCCTGTCCCAGCGTACGTCACGACCGTCAAAATTACGCCGCAACTTGTTTTGTTGTCAGTTGGAGAGAAAGAAAAAGTCGATATTTCATTATTTTTTTGTGTAGAAGTTAACGAACCGAGACGAAAACGGATGCCTGTTCGGCATTCAGTGAACGTTGAAGGTTTAATGTAAAAGTTATCTGGCAAAAGTAAAAAGGTCATTTCATGGTCCCTTTAATCATTACCTCATCACCTCAAATTGCTCTTCATCAGCAGTAAGTACTATAGGCTACCGCCATATTTACAATCCAAGAATTGAAAAATTGAGTCGTTCAATCCTTCAATATGTTTATTATTTATACAGGGTGTTTCAGAGAACTCAGGCCAAATCGCTCCTGCGAAAACTGCTCATGGCAACGGAAAAAAGGCTTGTGTCGTTTTCATCCTGGGCCAGGGGCCCATTTAGGAAAATTATTAAAGTCCGGGATAATTAAGTTGTTAATTATATTTGCGTAATTAACTTTTTAATATTGTGTTTAAGGGCATGGTTTCAATTAGAAAATTGCTCAGCATCGTCGAAAAACACTAAATCAACAAATTGCAGAACGATAGAAGGCACGCGAAGCATTTTACGGCTTTCTGAAAAACCACACAAATTCGACGGGTTTTTAAGTTTCGGTTTGCTATCGAAGCGCATCTCCGCCCCGGCGGCACCGCGCCCCGTGGAGAGATAGTGCAACCAGCCTCTGCTGCGTCGCGCGATGACAGCGCAGCAGAGGTTGGTTGCACTATCACTCCACGGGGCGCGGTGTCGCCGGGGCCGAGATGCGCTCCGATAGCAAGCCGAAACTTAAAAACCCGTCGAATTGTGCGGTTTTTCGGAAAGCCGTAAAATGCTTCGCGTGTCTTCTATCGTTCTGCAATTTGTTGATTTAGTGTTTTTCGATGATGCTGAGCAATTTTCTAATTGAAACCATGCCCTTAAACACAATATTAAAAAAGTTAATTACGCAAATATGATTAACAACTTAATTATCCTCGACTTTAATAATTTTCCTAAATGGGCCCCTGGCTCAGGATGAAAACGACACAACCTGTCTCTCGTTGCCATGAGTAGTTTTCCCAGGAGCGATTTGGCCTGAGTTCTCTGAAACACCCTGTATAATGTTATTACGTTACTTTACCTCGAGACGATCGACGTCCATCGTCGATCTTCAAATACTTATATAAGGGGGGCGGGGGGGGGGGGGGGGGCGATCGGTGGCCCTCGTGTAGCTGTCTAGCGCACACCAGCTCGGAGCACGTGCAGCGAAAGCTCGCGCTGCAGAACCCACCCCGCCCCTGCCCGTTTCGATCTGGAAGAGCATCATACCGGCGTGCGGTCGCGTATCACTACTGCGTGGTGCACGTTAAATATTGAGGTTTGCGGTTGTACCGCACTGGCTAAATTGCTCATCTACACCTGATACACCAGACGCCCACTAAGGCAGACTAACTTCCGGCTGTGTAAACATACACACAACAATTTGCAATTAGACGCACAATCACAAAGAACACAGCGTGCCGCCTCTCTTCTTTGGACTGTCTTTTTTACCAGCGCAAGCTCGCGCGTTCTCTCTTTTGAGATGGTTAGAACTAACGTTGATTAGAACAGTCGCACATAAAACCCGCGTTTCTCCTACCCGGCCGCTTCCTCCTCTCATTATGTGTAGGTGGTTAAAACTAAATAAGCTATAATAAGGGTGTATTATTCATATTTAGTTTCAGTTTCAGTCAGGGGAAAGGAGGTTCGCGGGAAGTAGGGCCAATAAATGAGCTGCGCTTAGAGTATCGGCACTCTCTTCCCCGACAGTGTTGTGGGCGCCGCCATTTTGGTGCTTGTGCAGAGCAGGCGCAACTGCCGATCGTCATGATTCAAAATTGCGACTTCCTCAGCATTAGATTCGGTGTTAGGAAGCTCATGTAATATTGCTTTGCTTTGTCGCAAACTGTTTAAAGTGGAGGACGGAAAAGCGTTTCTTGTGATTTCAGATACAGCTTCAAATATCTGGCAACCATGATTTTAAGCCACAATATGGCCAAGTGTCGCTACTCTGAAGCGTAGCTTATTTAATGACACTATTCATGCCCTTGTTCAAGAAGCTTGTAATACCTGGAGGGGCCATGACGTGAGCCCCGTGGATTCCACAAGCCACTACCTTTTGACACCTGCCTCTTCCTCATTGTTCCCGCTAGTGCCAGTAAATTAGCTACGCTTCAGAGTAACGACACTTGGCCATATTGTGGCTTAAAATCATGGTTGCCAGTTATCTGAAGCTTTATCTAAAATCACAGGAAACGCTTTTCCGTCCTCCACGAATGTTTAAACAACCCGCGACAGAGCATAGCAATATTGCATCAGCTTCCTAGCACCGCATCTAATGCAGAGGAAGTCGCACTTTTGGATCATGACGATCGGCAGTTGCGTTTGCTCTGCACAAGACCCAAAATGGCGGCGCCCAAAACAATTTTGGGGAACGGAGTGCCGATACTTTAAGCGCAGCTCATTTAGTGACTCTAGGCATGAAGTGAACTCGGGTGTATTCTTCCCCTCTTCGTCTTTATCGTTTATTGATTTCAATTATATCGAATAATGAACACTTTATATCACGCTACGCTTGTGTAATTATTTGTCTTAGATTTATTAACCTGACCCAGTACTTAAACCGTTCATTTATCGATAGTAAATCTTCAAATATATTTTCTAAATGTGAAGGTAAAACGACACGGAGATTGATGATGATACAGACGCCAACGCCGCCCTCGAAAATTTTTTGAACTTAGAAATCAGCAGTTTTGTCTGCCATCCGCCAGGTAGCGCAACAAAACACCCAAACAGTTTTTAATTGTTTTTAAAATTAGCTAAGCTCTACAACTATCAAGAAACCAAAGCAAGATCATTGGGAAAATCTAATACATCGCAATGTATATCTATTCCATACAATAAATGTTATTAGATGCCAATAAATCTGTTTGATGTCCAAAAAAGATGTGCGTGAAAAACAGGTAAGTTTGAAGGGCTCCTGGAGCGTTATGACTTTGAAAATAAAAAAAGCCACCGTCCACCTCTTGGGCAACTATTGTAGTTCTAAATGTTATAAAAGATTTTAGCATAGTTTAATTATTTACTCAGCGGCATTTGAATTACCATGACTCGAAGCACAAAAAAGTGCTACGTTTGATATAAAATATCTCAACAAAAAAATTTTACACAACATTAAATTTTTTTCTGCATATTACCAATTATAAGCACTACATCTGTAGCTAATTTCATTGCCCTAGCGCTTGTCATTAAAAACATATTTGTGCTGAAAAATGTCAATTTTAGGGCAATATTTGGAGAGCTGAAAAAAACAAAGTAGAGCAAATACCAAAAAAGTATACCGTTACATTCTGCTCCGACGTCATCTTAACAAAACTGCTCTATTGGAACCGTGTTATCTTTAATAGATTCTTCATGAAACATGAACCAGCGGAGCAAGTGAGGGTCCGCGCCATCATATTCGCAACGCTACAAATGCGCATGAACAATATAAACCAATACATACATAATATCAAATGAAAGAGGATTGCATTGCCTTTCGAATGACATCAATCCCACAAAACAGTATTTAAAAGGAGATGAGTAATGACCTTCCAAAAAGTACCTAAACTGCCACATTCAGTGGGACCGTGGCCTTAACGGAATATTTACGTTAGGATGCAGTTTTTAATTTTGGGACGAAACCGAAACAAACTTCTATTCTGGATTTAATTTCTCGGTATAGGTGTTCATTTCAGATTCTTTCAGAACTCAAGATGTGTTTCAGCGTAATTATTGAGCTAAAGAACTTCTTCGCGGACGCTTTATTTTGTGACATACGTGTTCGATCCAGGCACTACAAAATATTTTGGAGAGCTCAGCGTCCTTTAAAGACAAGATCTTTCGTACACTTTAGAGGTAACATATAATATTGTATTTGTTGAAAAATTCAGCGCTGATATTCGTGTGTTTTTGCTGCCTTTTCTCGCTCAGATAATTGTCATGTGAAATAATAAACTGCGGGAATTTTAATGGGTTTTGAGATAGTTAGATGATTAATGGTTTTAACATTATTCCCAGCACACGAATAACCGAATCAATCCGAATTTTACAAAATATTGCCACGGGTGATGAGATTAAAATATGTTCGAGAAGACGTATAAATTAATAAACGCTTTTCTCACAACAAAAACACGAAGCCGGAATTCAAGTCACACAGCAGAAGTGTGCGTGTGTGTGTGCGTGTGTGTGTGTGTGTTTTAAAGCTACACGTGACGCATACTACATTACGTCCAGTGTTTGACGGTTTGTCGATCTTGATAGCAATGTCGGAATTTCTCATATGCTAAAGAGGACCAAAACGAGACCTTTCTGGAAAGTCTGTTGTGGTTAAATGGCGGATTTTCGTGGTCGTGGCATCTATTGGAGCATCCATTGCCGCAATTTGCATAAATGAATATAATACAATTAAGAAATTTTTATACGGAGTTTTTCAAGTTCTAATATAATTTGCTGTTTATGATCTAATTTGAAACGCGCGAACAAGTATGGCAATCAAAAGTGTGCAAACTAGTATCAGTGGTGCCAATTGCTACATTTTTAATTAACAACTCAGCCTTTACGTGATATCACGTAACAACAATTATCAACTCGGAACTGTCACCGGTGTGACCACAGACCAAACCGACGATTGTCTCGTCACAGAACACGGATGAGACCAGGAGACGAAGGACAGATGCGCAGCGACTGGAGCAACAAATGTCACCAATACGCTACTGGATGACAGCCCCGTACAGGAGACTTCAGCAAAGAACACATTCGACACGTTAACTTCCGAAGAAGTCATGTCTGGTTTCGAGAAAGAGTATGAAGCAGACGCTCAGAATTCCTAACATTTAAAACGAAGGGCGAACGGGAAAAAAAAAAAAAGAGTCAGAAAAGGAAAAAAAAAAAAAAGAGACGAAGAAACGGAACTGTGCCAAAGCGACTGAACAAATAAACAGAGCCACCTTGAACAAGAATGTCAAACGACATCTTCAACGACCCAAAAAATTTCAGAAACAAGCAGACTAAACTAGGAACGAAGCACAAGACGAAGAATGTGGATACGTCGGCGCTTAACGAGGGCTATAGAGGAAATAAGGAAAAGAGCGTATCGTACACTTTGCGCCTTGTCGCGAACCCGTGGTTCTGTTACACGGGGCTACACGATCCACTTGCAGAATCAGTGGAATGACTCAGAATAAAAGACTAAATGTCTAGATCACACAAGCGAAGAAATCGTCCCTGGATACTACGCAAATGATAGACATGACGTAACACAGAATGACCTAAACGACAAAGAAATATTCGCCAGGCTACCAACGCTTTCATCCGAAAAACATAGACGTCCAGAAAACGAGAGTACTATCTCGTTAATGCAATTAATGCAAAGGTACAAGCGAGTTGGACAGAATAAGCGATAATAATCCCCGGAGAAGGGGAACAAAGGAGACAAAGGACAAACACAAATCTCCAAACCGGGACCGTGTGATACGGCAGGGAGCCGAGCCAGGGCAGGACCTCATCAGGAAGCAGGAATCGGGAAGGACTAGGGAGCAGGAGGGTGTGTCTGGTAAAACTCTGTTTATTTACATATTGACGGGTTCAACTTGAAAGCACACTCTAGAGTCGCCTGCTGCTCCTTTTATAACGTCGCATTTTCTCACATCCTCAGCGGGGAATCGCCATGGTCAATGCCTTGACCAAAGCGGTGGAGCCATTGTTCCTAACGTCCAGGTACGCCCCTTCCCTCTCCCTCACATGCCGCCACTTGCTTCACGCACAACGATGGGCCAGATGTCCTTGGTCACGGTAACGCCAGTGAATCTCGGGCGGTCAACGGCGCCGACCAAGTCTGGAGTCTGGACTGTAGAATGAAGCCTGGATGGAAAAAGTGAGATAATTCCACCTGAGTGCAGACGTCTCGGCTTCCGTGCGGTAGGGAAGTAATCCTATAAACGCTGCTCACTGGGAAAGGGTGCGAAGGCCCCTCCTTTGTCCAGGAGCGTCCCAATGCTGCCGGGGCGCCGTGCGTCGCGGCCAGACAGAAGCATCAGGAGAGCTGCCGGTTGGTAACGGTGTCTCGTGTTGACACTGGCATCGGTCAACTTCGGACCGAAGAATGGAGTCGCCTGGTAACTCAAGGTAATCCTTCGTTGAACGTCACGTTGTCCCTTTGTACGAGGGCACGTTGGCGACCCCATGACGCCTGTCGCTTTACTTCCGGGCAAAGCTCACCGGAACCACCCTGCCGGCAACGCTCAAGGCTGTGCACCTGTGGCGGTTGGACTGGACGGGCGAAAGTTGTCTCCCGGGGCCTTTCACAACACCGCCAGTGAACACTTTCCATAGGCCTTTCTAAAAAAAGAGCTCCTGACCGGTTCTATTTTCAGTGTTCGTGCGTGTGGCGCGTGATTTGCTCACTTTCCGAAGCGACGACGAACTGCTGCGTGCTGGGTCGAGAAAATCGCACGCTCGGCTGTGGAGTTGTATATATTGGGATGATGTATACACGTTTCCATGGTTTACAACAATCACAGTCCACACGTGCTAAATTACTGTCCCGCCAGCGCTGGCTCGCAAGTGCGGGCAGGCAGAAAGTGCGCGTGCATAACCCACAAGCACAGCAATGAACGCGCCCTCATACGCTTTAATCGTTAACTTTAATGGAAAGGTGTATAGACCGATACCGTCCTCTATACTCACAAAGCCTGGCAGTTTGACGACGGAGCCGTAGAGTGCCCGGTCGCTGATTTGGAGCTCGAGGATCTGGTAGCACAGAGCATTTCTCGGGGAACCTGGTCGTCAGCGCACAGCTTTTGGAGCGGCGAGGACCCGAAACACGGTTTTCAAACCCGACGAGAAAAGAAGCGGTAGCGCGAGGAACGCGAGGAGTACGAGCGGTCATTCCGTCGCTCGCTAGAAGTGTGTTTCGGCGTCTCGCCGCAGCGGGGCGCCCGTCACGTGGCTCTCCTCTCATCCGTTGTCTGCCACTCTATACCTTTTCAATTTCGGCGGCCGCTTCTCGTGGTGATCTGACATGCTTTGTCAGTATATATAGAGCAAACTAGGGTAGACCTCTTCAAAAAAGGGCTCCTGGCGGTTTCCTTTTCAGTGTTCGTGTGTACGGCGCGTGATTTTCTCGCTTGTCGAAGCGAGGAACATGCGCGTGCTGGGCTGAGGAGATCGCACGCTGGTCTGAGGACTTGTAAATATTGGAAGAGTGTATAGACGATTGTAAACAAGGCGACTGGACGCCGTCATGTCTCTGCTCGTGCTTGTATGCCCGTGCAGTTGTAAGATCGCCAAAGGTATAGGTTCACGCGCACGCTGCATGTGTTTGCACCCATGGGGCACCAGTCGGGGCTACCATGCTTGCAACTGTGTACACACCAATCGTGACGTCTTTATTTAATTTTTTTTACTTTTTCTGAAATAAGCGAGATTGTAAGTGCATAGCTTTAGGCGCTGAAGATGCGCGAGAGCGGATATTCCAAAGACTTCTGATATGACGTCATGCTCCGGGGAGGTGGGGCTTCAGCGAAACTTTAAAATCGGATTTTCTGCCGCGTCCGTGCACCAAATTGAAAAAAAAAAAATCATCTCGATATTCGTGATCCTGGAGGCCAAATGAAGACGATTTGAGTATTTTTTTCTTCTCAAATACAGACCCGCTTCAGTTTCCTTTTAAGACGCAGCCGCGCAGCTCCTACATCATACCAAAGACACGGTCCGCAGACATGACGACAGACACGCTTCAAGTATATTCAAAGCATGTTTGCTTCATGAATGCTTCGGGCGTGCCTGCATACAGGTTTCGCATGACTAATGTGACAGGAAGGTCATGCAAGAAACAGACACTCCTTAGACAGTGTTTTCGGACTGTCTTTTGTGTGATGTCTCAGTAGTGTGACCGGGGCTTTAGACGCGTTCAATTATCGTTACACGGGATGATTCCCGTGACTACGTCAGTCATCTTGACGGAATAAAGGCTAAATTACGTATAGTTATTCTAAAGTTAACACTGTACCGCGACAAAGAAGCTCCTGGTTCAGTTGCCTTCGAGTATAATTGTGTTACACTTGTGTGAGTATGTTTGTGTGCAGTGTATAACATTCAAACTCTATTTCTCGTATGCCCTATTTAAAAGCGTTGTACGAACTCCATTGTGCCAACAAATCAAACCCATAATGCTTAAAAACAACACGAATTAAAAATAATACTCGGTGCAATCGATCTGGACTTTGGTGTCGTTTTCATGTGTCCAGAGCAGTCGATAGTGGCCGCCAAAGCCACGTTTCTAGGGCGACCCCTGATCCGCACCAGTAGACACGATGAGATCACGTATACTCCGCGGTGCAGAAGCCTCCGGGAGCAGCAAGACTCAAGCGGCGCGTGGCACTTGAAAGTCCGCCGACAGATATATCTACTCGGGGAAAGTGGCGAGACAGGGATCTTAAGAGGGGCCACACGAACTGGACAAGCGGAAGAAATGGATAACCGAGGCGGAATCGAATGACTGGGGAAATTAGAAATGAAACAGAGGAAAAACGGAGAAGCAGAAGGTTTTCGCGGCGATGATTCATGATCCCCGTGTGGAGTGCCTGACCAGACGTGGTGCACTTCAGCGGTCAAGGCAGTTGGAAGGCTTGGCCATCAAAAATAAAAGAGAACGAATGCGGCGGGTGGGAAGGGTAGTTAAACATATGCTGCTGCCATCATTATTTACACGAGCTCCGTATCTGCCTCGTGCTTGTAATGCGTCGCATCTCTTTTGATTTTTTTTTTGCGTGACACAGCAGTTCTATCGTCGGTTCTGCAACCCTGCCAGAAGTTTTTTTTATTTTATTTTATTTTTTCAAGTTCTTGCTGTGTCTTGTTTCGATGAAGAGCAAAAGCGCGGTAAGCCTAGCTATATAGTATACTTGCAATTGATCCGTGATTACCAACTTCGGCTACCTTCACGCTTGGTTCGAAGTTCGAACAGAATTTGTAAGTGTAAAGGACTTCAAATGTCGTCTGTAATTCAAACTTGGACAAAAGCGAGAAACACTCGGGTGAGTAAAGATGATTGATATGAGTCCCCGACAACGCCGTATACCACAAGAGAAGCAAACCAGAGTCGAAAAATCATTCGCGTTGCACACCGAAAACGCGGCACCGGCGACAACTCTAACCAAACCGACCCCTTTAGCAACAACTTCGACAAATCGTCCCTCCCAATGGCGGAGACGAATGAGCACGAGGCATGCACGCAGCATGTATGTACAGGTTACTGAAAAGTCCAGGACCACTATTCGCTACTCACTCTCAACAAGTACGTTGTTCAAACGAGTAACATACTTACATGTTAAAGAAGTCATGAACCGATATCGGGTTGGAATGCTCATGACTTTGCAGAAGTTGAATTAGCGTGTGACATTAAAGAAAATTGATTTAGTGCGTCATTGTGTGTGTGTTGTGCGTGTGTCATTTTTGTTCGAACTCCTTGTCTATGCTAAAATGTATAATACGTGTGCAAGAATACGTGTGCAAATGTGAAATAAGCGTTGTGCGTATGCGGATGTAATGTGTGGAAAAGATCTAAACCAGAGATAACATTTTTTAACAATTTTAATTTGACGTTGACTAGCGCCACCTAGGTGTGTAAGGGCACAATTTAGTAATAAATGAGGTAAGGACGCAACATTTAGTCCCAGTGGCCTAAATGCAAGGGTGCAACACTTAGTCCTGGGGGTTCAACTTTGATGGACTAACGGTAGGGGAGCAAAACTTGCTCCCGTTACAATTGCTCCCTTATAGGGAGCAATGGTTGTGTCAGCGTATTTGCTCCCTTGAGAAAGCAAGTCACGCTCCCTTTTTCCTTGGTGTGTAGTCTGGCTCAAGTATACTCGCACAAACAGCCCCTGATTTAGAAGCTTCTTTGTCGAGGTGAAATTTCGAGGGTAAAAGGGGACTATCTTTTTTTTAGTCTTGCCTTCGCAAGGCTTGACGTAATTGTGGGATCGAAACCACCCGCCTGACGACAGTCCAGCGCGGCTCATGGATTGGACACGAGAGCTGCAGGTGCATGAACACTCTACTTCGGCTCGTAACAACCAATGTCTCGGGACTCTCGGCGGACACACGGGTAGTTGCTCGTGTCCAACCAGTACGGTAATAAGAATAGCCAAACTCTAACAATGCCTGGAGTCCAGCACGTTTTCTATTTCGCTAACCCCAGCGCGTGGCTATGACTAACGTTAGCGGCATAGGAAGGATAGGCACCAGGCCACGTGGCCGCTTGTTCTGGCTTCAGTCAGTCAGTCAGTCAGTCAGTCAGTCAGTGCACAATGCTCATATTTCTCGAAAAATTTTTTTTTCTTGGCCACTGCCGTTGTTTAGAAAGGAAAACTACGGGAAGCTTGTCCAGTTATTAACGTTTGGGAGTTATTCTAAGTAGTATTTAGCGAAAATAGAAAAATCATTTCATGGCCTTTTTAAGGGCATTACTTGCGAGTCGCAACAGTCTCAATAGAGAGACGTTGCCTTATGCTAAAGGTAACTGGTGTCGGGACCGAGCGGTTGTCCGGGACTTGGAGTACGGCAGGAAGAGGAACCAGGGCAGGACCTCATCAGGAAGTAGGAATCGGGAAGGACCAGGGAGCAAGAGAGGTGTCTGGTAAAACTCTGTTTATTTAAATATCTACGGGTTCAACTTGAGAGCACACTCTAGCACTCCTGCTGCTCTTTTTATAACGTCGCCTTTCCTCATATCCCCAGCGGGGAATCGCCAATGGTCAATGCCTCGACCAAAGCGGTGGAGCCATTGTTCCTAATGTCCAGGCACGCCCCTCCCCTCTCGCTCACACACCGCCACTCGCGTCATGCATAACGATTGGTCAGACGTCCTTGGTCACGGTGTCGCCGGTCAATCTAGGGCGGTCAACGGCGCCAACCAAGCCTGGACTGTAGAATGAAATAGAGATAATTCTCCCTCAGTGCAGGTGTCTCGGCTTCCGTGCTGTTTGGAAGTAAAACCCATAAATGCTGTCGGGGCACTGTGCGTCGCGGCCAGACAGATACAGCATGAGAGGTGTGGTTGGTAACGACGTCTCGTGCTGACGCTGGCGTCGGTCAACTTCGAACCGAAGAATGGAGCGGTCTGGTAACTCATGGTAATCCGTTGAATGCCACGTCGTCCCTTTACACGAGGGCACGTTGGCGACTCCATGGCGCCTCTCGCTTTGCTTCCGGGCAAAGCTCACCCGAACCACCTGTCGACGACGCTCAAGGCCGTGCACCCGTGGTGGTCGGACAACACGGGTTACTTATAATGCGAAGGCATTAACTGTCCCATCAGTGGAGCGAGCCGACGTCGTCAGCTTTGAAGCCGCGCCAAACGGCACCTAAAATCCTTCCTCCAAGTGAAACCAGCTCCCAGCTATGAAACCACGCGAAAAGCCTAGCCAAACGGCATATAGTTTCCCCGATTCCTAAAGGCCCGTTCACACTCTTGCGTCCTCTTAAAACCTGGTTCCTTAAAACCTCTTAAGGCCCGTTCACACTCTTGCGACCGAGTTCGACCGAGAGAGACGAAACCGGTTTTAAGCCTCTTGCGATCTCTTAGGACCAGCTCGGCTGCAGCGGAGCTGGTCCTAAGAGATCGCAAGAGCTTAAAACCGGTTTGGCTCTCTCGGTCGAACTCGGTTGCAAGATGTGAACGGGCCTTAAGCCTCTTGCGATCTCTTAGGACCAGCTCCGCTGCAGCCGAGCTGGTCCTAAGAGATCGCATGAGGCTTAAAACCGGTTTGGTCTCTCTCGGTCGAGCTCGGTCGCAAGAGTGTGAACGGGCCTTATAACGAGAGGACGCACTGGCGCATCTATTGGGTAGCAGTGTAAACTTGGCGGTCCGGCATATTTTCAATTTCTCTCGCGCATTATCCTTTCTTTCTTGGCTCGAAAAACTTTTGTTAACGTTATAAACGAGCCTTTCATATAGGTATTACGCACATTTGACCTCGGAAATCCCGCAAAACCTTCGCTCTTGTGAAATGCAGTTCCAGGGTCACCGCATAGATGGCGCCAGCGTGCCAGTGTGCTCTCTCGTCCCAAGAAATTTTAAGAGGTTTTAACAAGTCTCGTCTCTCTCGGTCGTACTCAGTTGCAAGAGTGTGAACGGGCCTTAAAGGCCAACGTACAACCTCGGTTTTCTGCAGGGAAGATAGTCCTGCTAGCGCTCTCCTCTCCTAGGCTGCGAGTGGAGCCAAGTTGGGGTACGGTAAAAAGTGGAGAGAATATAGGAAAAAAGGAGGCGGGCAAGAGTGGAAAGCGCGAAGTGTACGTCGGCCTTTAATTAAAGAGCGGAGTAAAGCTGATGAATTTCGGCTTCGGTCCCATTGGCTGGCGCGCGTCGACGAGGCTCCCATTGAGCGCTGCGAGTCATGTTTTAACGACCGTCACCCCATGGCGCTGCGTGCCCGTCAACGCGCCGATAACACGAAACGTCCAGTCAGGCGGCAGAGGCGCGCTCTGCCGTCGACGGAAATACGCAGCAGACGAAATAAGGGAGCGGAAGAATGACATGCATGCTTTCGCATTCACAACTAATAAGAAGTGCCTATGTGAATATCGAGCCTCTTTTATTTAGATTTCTGATTGAAGCAACTAACTGCCAACATAAAGCTAAAGAGAAAAAAAGAAATGAAAACGAATTGTTGAAACGTTAAACTGAACAAGCGTCGTTGCTACTGTCCGTTCTCAGGCCACAAGAGAGGCCATACCGTCCAACTTTGGGAATGCCTATATTCATCTGCACTTTCTGGCGCTTCGCCTTTGTTATGCAAATGAAACACGATTTGGGGTTAAGAACAAAGTTGGTATCTCGAAGGCGTTCGTTAAATAAAACTAAATAAATTGTTAATCGGTTCAAAATAAGCCAAAATAAGCACCACGTTCCTGTTCGCTCAATCACACACGTAAGCACACACAACCACACACACACACACAACACACACAAACAATTAAAAAAAGTGTAACGAACTTGTTTTTTGACTACCGAAATAAAAACCGTCAAAGAGTTACAAGAAACGCGTTAGTCGTGAGCTGTACACGTATCCAGTTCTGACAGCCCGCTCAGTTTCGGACGCCCCGAGGGCCGTCCCTCCCCGCGTCATCAGGAGTGTCCAGCAGCGCGCATCGAACGAGAGCTCCATCAAAAAACGCCGACCGAGGTGTGCGCGCAGCCAAACCCAGGGCGTCTTGGGGATCCGCCCCGGGGCCAGTCTAATTAGAGGCACGGGCTCCTCGGGTTACCCGCGTCGTCGGCATCGGCCAGCATCGAATAGCCCCCTTCAGCAGCAGCAGCCATACTTCGTTTCACCATAGGCTTGGCAAACGGCGAAGGCTACGGTCCCGGTAAGCCAATCAGCGCGATGGAAGTGGGGAAGCACGTGGCCGCCCTTACCAAAGGGACAACAGCGCAACCAAAGCAGTTGAAGAAGAGAACTACAAACTTCCCTCTCACCCGAACCCTCTGTTGCGTGTACCAGTAGACGTCGCTTTTGTTCTTCTCAGTCACTCAAAATTCGTACAAGAGCGGCTTTCCTCTCTCTCCCGCTCTTGGCTTCTACTGCACTGTGTGGTGCAAGGATAGAGCATAGTCACGTGTCTAACTTCAGCGCGCTGTTTGGCTCACCGGGACCGTAGCCTTTGCCAGGTCCCAGTGAGACAGTGTACAGCGTCTGGGCGAGGAGACGAAGAAAGCAGCGGCGAAGCAGCGGCCCATCCCAGCTTACGGTCGTTGTCGCGCGGCAGACGCGCCCACGTGCACATCCGGCTGCCCGGCCTCGCCTAGGTGCGCTGCTCGGCTGCCGGCCGACGCCGATGCCCTGCGCGTACATAAACACACGCCCCGACGAGGAAAGCGGCCTGATATATCTCTCCCCGCGAGGGGTCCGCGGCTGCCCCGCTGGGCCCGATACAGCCCAGGCCGCGTGCCGCCCGTGCGCGCGCGCCTCTGCTCCGTGCATGTTCCGCGCCGGTGCTACCGCCGCTGCTGCTGAGGCGAGCGAGCGCGCGGCGCTGCGCTGCGCTGGGGGGCCAGCGTTGCGAAGATGGGCTTCTTTGGTGTGTCTGTGTGTTTGTGTGTGTGTGTGTGGGGGGGGGGGTGAGTTCTGTGCGGTGCTTTGGGAAGTTGTGGACAACAGAAGAGAAAAAGAGGGCCCCTGGTTGTGCGGATGTCTTTACTCCGTTTCACCTTACAATGAACCGCGAGGAGGTTGCGAGTTGTTGAAAAAGCCAATCCAATCAATGCGTTGTGAGTGTCAAGTGACCTTTGATCCGGGCGTGGTGAGGCACGGGGAACGTAGTCACGACATAGGTTCCCAGCGCTGAATTGGCTCTGAAGGCTGCAGCAGCGTCCACTGAGGTTCGTCGTAAGGTGAACAGGCCATGTTTTTTCCGCTCCCTCGGCGTAAAATTCGTCCAGCAGAATAAGTGACCCGAGGCCGCTCTTGTCCAACTCCCCATTTCACCGCGCTACGATAGAAGTCTCCAGTCGTTCGCCGATTTCTTTTGTGGTACGTGACAAACAAGACTCGGCTACCAATGCGAACTCAATCATTTTGAGGTTTTCATATGCATACAGCGGGAGGCACACGAGTTCCATTGGAAATATCAACTCAAGGTGCTGCTTTTCTTCTTTTTCTTTCTTTCCTTCCTGGCGTTTGTATGCATTGGTTTATCTTCACCAAAACATGACACGTTTGCCAGAATGGTGTTTGAGGCGCGGCCCTTGGCAAATGTCACCATCCAACTAATAAATATAGAATTGGGACTTTACGTTGCAAAGCAAACAATGCCTGGAGCGACGCCCAAATGTACTCCTCTATAAGAATATATCATGACGTGGGATTCGAACCTTCGAAGACCCAAAACGAAACCTCGACACCGCACTGGGGTGTTCCAGAGCCACTAAATAAGCTACGCTTCAGAGTAACGACACTTGGCCATATTGTGGCTTAAAATCATGGTTGCCAGCTATCTGAAGCTTTATCTGAACTCACAGGAAACGCTTTTCCGTCCTCCACAAAAGTTTAAACAGTTTGCGACAAAGCAAAGCAATATTACATGAGCTTCCTAACACCGAATCAAATGCTGAGGAAGTTGCGCTTTTGAATCATGACGATCTGCAGTTGCGTCTGCTCTGCACAAGCCCCAATATGGCGGCGCTCACAACAATGTCGGGGAACGGAGTGCCGATACTCTAAGCGCAGCTCATTTAGTGGCTCTGGGGTGTTCTATGCGTTGAAGTGCCGACATTTACGGGCTCCTCTCGAGCTAGTCGGTTCATGCTGTTAATATGGGGAGCTGCACGAAAACCTGGACAGCTGAAACAGAGTGGACAAGGACAGCGGTGTCCTTGTCGACTCGTTTACCTTCGTGTTCCGTAAAAAAGAGCTTCAGCTGTCCACATTGACACCGGAGTTTCGTCGGCGTTTCCTTCGTCTCCGCCGTATTCCGACTGCTCACTTTCGGTTTCAGACAGTCGAAAATGAGAAGCGCGACCTCTTCCACGACCCCTCCGTCCTAGAGACTCCGTGATGCTGGGGGAGGGGGACACGACCTTTCACCGATCGTGACGCTGCCACCGTGCCGGAGTCTTTGCCGCTGCGCAACCTTTCAATGCCGCAGACGACAGAAACGACGCCAGTCGAGTGCCAGGACCCGCCCTGGGCACGGCAGCCTGGACGACCTCTGCACAGGGGAGGTTGCCAAAGAGCAAACGGCCGCCGCCGCTGGTCTGCCGAGGTCAGCGGTCGCCCATTTCGCTTTTACAGAGAGCCTAGACTATAAGAGAGAAAGCAATTGAAACCGGGGAGAGGGTTTGCGAATTGATGGAGGATGCATCCTCCGCAGATTTGTCGTAAGTGCGCACGCGTTGCGTTGGCGCGTTGCGAGGAAGAAAGCGAGCGTAGAGGCGGCGCTTGCAGACGATTGACGCTCGCGTCGCCTCCTCGCAGCTCGTATTGCAAACGAGTAACCACGTGACTCGGGCCGAGAAGTTTGAAATACTCCGACCTCTGGGCACACTACGCTCTCAGCGCGACCGGTGGGCCCCCTTTGTGTCGTAAGAGCGCGCGTGGCATGCGGCTGACCGGCACACGCCTTCTTCGACTGGGCCGGGCCCCGCCAAATGGCCCTGCCCTCCCCTTTCTTCCTTCCCTCCCAAACAGGGGCTTTGTCGTCTTCGCCACGCGCCTGTGTGCTCGGTGGCGCAGCACCGCGACGACCACTTGTGGCGCCGGAGCACGGTTGTGTCCATCCGCCTTGTCTGGCTGGGAGGAGGCACCAGCGTTGAATACGAGTCACGCGTCGCTCACGACTCACGTTCGGCGGCTGCTTCCTTTTATTGTGGTCCCGCGCGCCTTGAGACGCTAATCGTGCGCGTGTGGCGCGTCCAGCTCAGGGCTCTCTGGTCGGTTGAAGACGGCTCGCGAGGGCTTTCGCTACCGCTGATGGTGCTCCTGAACTTTCGACGGCGCAGCCTCCTGTCATTCTTTCTCATTCATTTAAGAACCTTATAACAACAGATACGAACAATATAGGATATTATAAGAAGCTACAATGGCCCGTTCGCACACTTGCGACCGAGTAGGACCGCCTGAGACAAGACCGGTTCTTGAACCTCTTGCGACGGCCTATTCTCTCGTGGAATCACCCCCTAGGAGATTCGGGGGTAAGGAACCGATCTATGAAAGTTCCCTTTGAAATGGGACTTTCAAGTGGTGTAAAAGTAAAAAAACAGATACGTAAGAAGAGCTTTCTCCTGCTCAGGAGAACACGGAAAGCACGGTGGAAGGCGATGGAAATAGGCAGAGCCAACTCGGCGTTGTCAACTTGATCTTTGTTTTCCCGCATATTTGTATATCCCTTGCACGTTTTTCGAATGGTTCTATAGTGACATGGTGAGCAGAACAGAACAAAAAGACAAGGACAGAGAAAAGGAGCATGCACAACACACAAGCTGTTGTTGTTTAGCTTTACTTTAATTATTTTGCAGAAAACAACGATGGGTTGCGCGGCCATGCAGGCCCGTAGGTCACCGTTGAGGGGGGAGGGGAGGGGAAGAAAAGGATAAAAGAAGAGAAGAAAAGAAGAAAATAAAAGTGAGAATATGGCAGTCATAGTGTCGTCATCGTTGTCGTGTATGGATCAGGCGTATCATGGGCTGCAGTGCAATTGTTCGGCTAGGCGGAGGAAAAGCCGGACTGTCCCTGCGTATGGCGACTAGCACTCGAGAGTCGAGAGTGAGGTTCAATGTCCATCTTAATAGGCGGTTAGACCTTCCTGGAACGTCAGTAGTGTCGCTATATTATGTCGCATAGTCGCGTGCGACTCAAGAATTTGGCTAGCGCGGTTAGCATTCTTTCCGCCTTGGCAGCTGTTGCTGTGGGCCTAATCAGCTCTTCCAGGGTGTCACTTGGGCATCCGAGGGCGGAGTAGGTTTGTCTTAGTTCGTCCCGCTCTTCTTTGTATAGGGGGCACACACATAGAAGGTGCTCGTCGTCTGCGGTTACCCTACATTTACCGCATGTGTCATCTCGGTGGTCCTTCCATTTTGCCCGGTAGGCGGGAGTGAAGGCGCTTCTGGTGCGTAACCTGTGGAGGACAGCCGTCTCGTTTCTCGTCAGGCGTCCGGGAATTTTAGCGGGTAGGGGTCCATTTTCGAGCTCCGGATGGCGTGCAGAGATAATTCGCCGCGTCAATAGGCGAGCGTCTGCGAAGGCGGGGACCTCAGAAGTGGGGCAGTTTGGCTCGTCGTGGGCCCGGTCCGCGAGGGCGTCAACTGCTTCATTGCCCTCAATCCCGCAGTGAGACGGAAGCCACTGAAAGGCGATCGTCCATCCTCCCTTTTGGAGATTCTGAGCCTTGGCCATTACCTCCCGTGCGAGTGCAGGTGCCCTGTCGGGTCTCTCCAGGAGTCTTAGCGCCGCCCTAGAGTCCGTGAGCAAAACCAAGTTCCCCGGTTGTTTCCCATCCGTCATTGCCAGTCCCAGGCGGAGGGCTGCCAGCTCGGCTGTTGTGGATGACGCATGAAAGCTCAGCTTCTCCATTCTGCTGTGTCCTTCCGAGATCGCCGCAGCCGTAGCCGTTCTTCGTTGTGCTTTCACTGACCCATCTGTGAATGTCCGTGTCCATCCGTGGTAGAACTCGTCGATGTGCTGTGATGTGTGTTGATACGCTACTGTCGCTGGGGTTACTCTCTTCGGACCCATCTGCGCGATATTCATTTCGATCTTCACTGTGGGAGGCTCACTGGGCGGCGGTGGAAGTGTAATGTGGGTGGTTGGGCATCCAGCAATTTCTTCAAGGAGATTGACGAGTGTCGCAAGATGTGCACGGCGAGTCGCTATGTTCTTCACGAGTGATACTGTGCTGGGAGTTTCTTGCATCCGTATGAGATGTCGTAGGGCCCGCTCTGTCGCTGCATTTTGCACCGTGTTTGTCCCCGATTCTACTAGCGTGTGACGCGATGATGCCGTCCGTGGGACGCCTAGACATATGCGCAGTGCCACTCTTTGAGCCCTTTCCAAGCTTGCCCACTGCCTGTGGTTGAGGTCGAGGAGTGGGAGTGCGTAGAGCGTTCGTGCTTTGATCAGTCCATGGTAAAGTTGAAGCATCATGCGTTGTGAGGTGCCTCTTCGTACCCCTCCAAGGATGCGAAGGATGGATGTCGTTTTCTTGTTGTTGTTGAGGACTGTGCTCACAGCTGGTTGCCACGAGACTCTGTCATCTAGTTTCAGGCCCAGGTATGTCGCTTGCTTTACTATCGGTACTGGGGTCCCTGCAATCTGCAGAGACAATGTGAACTTGTACGTCCTGTGTGGCGCATTGAGCAGGGCTACCGATTTTGCCGCGGAGAGCATGAGGCCCAGTGTCGTCAGAAAATGGTAGATGTTGTCCAGAGCTCTCTGCAGCTCCTTCTGGACGCTTTTCCTACAGCAGCCTCGGTCGGCCGCCCAGATGGCAATATCATCTGCGTAAACCGCCATGTGCACTGGACGGTTCGTCCGCTCGCCTATCCGGGCTGCTTGCGGGAGCGCCGCCAACGCCACACTGAACAACAGCGGGCTGAGTACGCTGCCTTGCGGTACCCCTCGTGTCATACGCCTCACTGTGCTGCAGACCCCGCAGCACTCACTCGTGCCTCGCGGCCCTCCAGGAACGCGCGGATGAAGGCAAGCATTCGGCCACCGATTCCCAGTCTTTTCAGCTCTGTCACGATGCTGTTGTGTTCAACGGCATCGAAGGCCTTGGATATATCGAGGAGAACTACACCTGTTGTTCGGTGTCGGGCCTTGCCGTCCTCCAACGCTGTGACCAGGTCAGCGATGGCGTCCGCTGTGCATCTGCCGCGTCGAAATCCTGCGTAGCACTCTGGCAGAGCTCCTACCGTCTCGAGATGGTGCACCAGCCTGCAGAGGATTATCCGCTCAAGGAGCTTCCCGACGCACGACGTGAGTGCTATCGGACGGTAGGAGTTGGGCTGGTCTGACGGTTTGCCTGGCTTGAGCAGTGGCACGACGGTGGCCTTCTTCCAGTCTGCCGGGAGGCATGCTGTTGTCCATACCTCGTTAAGGTATGCCAGGAGGTCTGGCAAGGCGTCCTCTTCGAGGTTTCGGAGCGCTTGATTTGTCACTCCGTCAGGTCCGGGAGCCGACTTCTTTCGAGGCAGCGATGCGAGGGCGCGTTTGAGCTCATGAAGATGAAGGTCTTCCTGTCCTATCGTCATCGCCTGAAATTCTGGTGGTCTCCATCGGATCCAGCCTTTGGGTGGTTTCCTCGGTCCTGCAGGGAGGGACGGCGTACTGAGTAGTGCGTCCGCGATGAGTTCTATCACAGCTTGAGTGGTAATATGCAGCTTGATGGCCATGCCGATGATGGGGTGTCTTGGTCCCGGTCTGCATGTCAAGCTCCTTGCCATTCTCCATGCGCTTGTGCTCCCTCCTCTTCCGTCCAGTGTTTCGCACTTGAGCTGCCATTGTTCTCGCGCCAGCCGTTTTCCGTGCCTTTTAAATTTTGCGTCAAGTCTCCTGAACGTAACCTGGTCCTCGGGTAGCCTTGTTCTCTTGGCTCGCCGCTGGGCTTGTCTTCTTTTTGCACGAAGCTCCAGCCACTCTAGGTCTGGATTTGGCCTGTTGCTCGGCACGCTTACCGTGTGAGTCGCCAGTCGAAGTGCTTCGGCCATAGCCTGAGTGGTGAGGGGTTGACCACTAGCACGCAAGCTGGAGAGGTGCGACCGGTACTTAGCCCAGTCGACAACTTTGCAAGTCTTCGAGGGCGGTTTAGGGAGGTTTCCCACTACGATCGGTGTGTGATCACTTCCCCACCCGTCGGGTTGAGGGGTCGCTCGTAGTAGTCTGAGTGTCCCGGCCGTGAATGTCAGGTCTATCACACTTTGCTGCGTGTCTGTCCTAAGGAATGTTGGGGTCCCTGTGCCAATTTCTTCGAAGTCCGTTGTGTCCAGGAGTTTCTGCAGTCTCCGACCTCTGGCTGTTGTCTTCCCGTCTCCCCAGGACTCGTTGTGAGCATTGAAGTCGCCGCCGATCAGCATATCCTTGTCTGTGCCAAGCTCCGCTCTCATCTCGGCCAGCACACGTGGTCGCCACTTGCCCAATGGATGTATGTATGCCGAAACTATCACGATATCTTTTCTGCGTGCGCGCACCTGCACCCCGGCGAAGTCCGCCCTCTCTGAGCAGTACTTGGTGAGGTCCAGCTGGTGGTGGTAGACACTGTTCCTCACAAGTATCACTGCCCACGGATGTTTGCCTGTCTGCTTTGTCGCGTAAGCGGTGTACTTAGGGATCTTGATTTTCTTTAGTTCCATTCGTGGCTCTTGTAGCAGTAGTATATTGCCGCGAGCGCAGCTGACTCAGTAGGCAGCGCGCTCGTGGCCTAGCGGTTATCGCGCGTGCCTTCCACGCAGAAAGCCCAGGGTTCGATCCCTGGGAGCGCCGCGTCTTTTATTTATTCTTCCAATTTAGATTTCTGGTAATTTCGAGAACCGTGTTGCTCGTTCTAGGTTAGAATGTTCTGCGCGCCGAATGTTCCAGCGCGAATGTTCCAGAAGCCCACGGGTGCACAAAGGGGCTCCGCGTAACCAGCCGGACTCAGTTTCGCCTCAGCGTTCGATCCTGCTGCTTCGCCGCTTTCGACGCCCGCGACGCTCTGTTGTTATCTTTCCTTTTTCCTTTTATTTTTGGGCACAAGTTCGCCCCATTAAACGTTTCAGTTTTCTCAGTTATTCCTTTGTTTTGTCACTTCGTTATTCGTGACATTTTGGTGGAGGTGCGGGGTACCGCATGCCCCTGCCGCGTACCCCTCCGAGGGCCCGCAGTGCAAGTCCGACGCCAAGCCCAGGAAGAACCAACGAAGGCACTACTGAGATCCGGTTCAGTCGTCGCACCCAAGGCCTACACCCGGAATTCGGACCTCTGCCACCCAGGACCAAGCAGCCAACGAGGCCGACGATGGCCAACCAGTCGCCGACCCCCGCCGCTCCTGCCCTCGTCTACCTGCCCGCCGCACCCCGTACGCCCACTCCCTTCCACGGCGAGATCCACGAGGATGTCGAAGACTGGATCAAGCACTACGAGCGTGTGGCGCGCCACAACGGATGGACTGCGGAGCAGTGTCTCCAGAACCTCTACTTTTCGCTGGAGGGTACTGCGAGGCATTGGTTCGAAAACCACGAGGCTTCGCTCACTTCGTGGGACATCTGCGTCACCCAGTTGAAGCGAACCTTCTCGAACCAACACCGGCGACAGAATGCGGAGGACCTGCTCCAGACGCGGACACAAGCCCCCGACGAAAGTGTGACCAGCTACGTTGAAGACGTGCTACGACTCTGTACACGCGCCGACCCGCAAGCCACCGAGGAGAAGAAGTTGCGCTTCCTCATGAGGGGCGTCAAGAGCGAAATCTTCGGTGGCCTTGTCCGCAGCCCCCGACGACGGTAGACGGCTTCGTGGCCGAGGCGACCAACATCGAGCGAGCGCTGTCGGCCAGAGCTGTGCACTATCAACGACTCGCCGGTGTGTCAACGGCTCCGGCTGTCTCGCCCCCTCGCTCCGATGTCGATGGTGTCGGCATCGAACACCTGCGGCAGATAATCCGGGACGTCGTCCGGGAGGAGATCAAGAAGCTTCTACCTGCTGCCGCAAGCCCAGCTCCGCCCTCAATCGCCGAGATTGTCAGGGAAGAAGTACATCAGGCGCTGCAGCCAGAAGTTCTCGTCAGCGCCACTCCCGAACCGCCCACGCTGAGTTACGCCGCAGCTACCCGACGACCACCGCCCCCAGCTCACCAGTATACGGCGCCACCCCGACGTGATCCTCCAGCGCCACAGTATTCCCGACGCCAAGAAGATCGGGCGCACGTCCGCCCAGAACAAGCTGCGCCGCGAAAGACTGACGTGTGGAGGACGGCCGATCGACGCCCGTTGTGCTATCACTGCGGGGAAGCCAACCACATCTACCGACGATGCCCCTACCGCCAGCTGGGCCTACGAGGGTATGCGCCCAACGACCCTCGACCACGTCTCGGAGAGCGACCTCGGGACATCGAGGACTACCTCCGCCGCTCTTCATCCCCTGAGTCGTCTCCCCGCCGAGGATTCCGTTCACCGTCTCCCCGCCGCTCGCCATCGCCCTTCCGCCGGTCTCGCCGAGACAGCCTGTCACCCATCGCTTCCCGTCGGGAAAACTAGGCGCGGCAATGCCGGGAGGTGGTGTTGCCGAAGACGAACGATGCCAAGATCCTCCAAGATCGTCGGAGCTCTCCCACTCTAACGCCGCAACGCCCCGAAACGACGTTTCTGTAACAGTGTCGAATAACCTCAACGTTATCATCGACGGCCACGACGCGACGGCACTCGTCGACACCGGAGCAGACTACTCCGTTTTGAGTGGGAGACTCTCTCGCCGCCTTCGGAAAGTTATGACGTCGTGGGACGGACCGCAGATACGAACCGCCGGCGGACATCTCATCACGCCTGTCGGCAGGTGCACTGCTCGCGTTGAGATCCACGGTGAAACCTGCCCTGTCAAGTTCGTCATTCTGCAAGACTGTTCGAGGGACGTCATTCTCGGAATGGACTTCTTGTGCGAATACGGCGCCATCATCGACCTTGCGGAGAACAGGCTGACGCTTCGGAAACCTGTCCCATCGGCAGAAAATCCCAAAGCGACGTTAGCTGCAGTGCGAGTCCTTGCCAGCCATGTAAACCTGCCGCCGCTGTCGAGTGTCTTTGTACCCGTCGGGACCGAAGAAGCCACCTGCGGTGTAGCACTCTTGGAAGGAAGCGCCCAACTTCTCGTTGGACGAGGGATTGGCATTGCAAGAGGCGTAATCGAGATCCAGGACGGGTGTACCGTAGCCCTTGTCACCAACTTCCGGCAAGAGTCGCAGCACCTTACAAAGGGTACAGCTGTGGGCTTCGTCGAGGAAATTCCGGACTCAGGCGCGATCGCCGTTATCTCAGACGACGCCTCTCCGACGCAGCACAAGAGAACCACGCCATCAGAGCTCGACATCGACCCATCCCTCCCAGCCCCACAACGACGACAACTCAGTGACCTTCTCGCCGAGTTCAGTGAGTGCTTCTCCACGTCGTCGAAGGTGCGCCAAACGACGGTTGCGAAACATCGAATAATCACTGATGACGACGCTCTCCCTGTGCATCGGCCACCGTACCGAGTCTCCGTGAAAGAAAGGGAAGTTATCCAGAAGCAAGTTCAGGAAATGCTTGATGACGACATCGTCCAGCCCTCAAACAGTCCGTGGGCCTCCCCAGTAGTCCTAGTGAAGAAAAAGACGGAACCCTGAGGTTCTGCGTGGACTACCGCCGGCTGAATGCAGTAACAAAGAAGGACGTCTATCCGCTGCCCCGCATCGACGACACCCTGGACCGGCTGCGCCATGCCCGATACTTTTCGTCGATGGACTTGAAGAGCGGGTACTGGCAGATTGAGGTCGACGAACGAGATCGTGAGAAGACGGCCTTCGTCACACCGGACGGACTGTATGAATTTAAAGTGATGCCGTTCGGGCTGTGCACAGCGCCGGCAACCTTCCAGCGTGTTATGGACACCGTCCTTTCCGGCTTGAAATGGCAGAGCTGTCTCGTCTACCTCGACGACGTTGTCGTGTTCGCAACCGAATTCGACGAGCACCTCAGACGACTCCGAGCCGTGCTACGGGCCTTCAAATCTGCTGGGCTGACACTCAAGCCTTCGAAGTGCCGGTTCGCCTATGGAGAGCTGAAATTCTTGGGCCACGTCGTGAGTGCTCAGGGTGTAAGCCCTGATCCTGCAAAGACGTCCGCTGTCGCCGAATTCCCCAAGCCATCGGACAAGAAGGCCGTCCGTAGATTCCTTGGGCTGTGCGCCTACTACAGACGTTTCGTGCGTGACTTTGCACAGATTTCTTCACCGCTGACGCATCTGACGAAGGACGACGTGCAGTTCCAGTGGGGAGAAGAGCAAGAACAAGCGTTCGACGAACTCAAGCGAAGGCTGCAGTCGCCCCCTATCCTCGGACATTTTGATCAGTCGGCGGAGACAGAAATACACACGGACGCCAGCAATACCGGTCTCGGTGCGGTGCTCGTTCAGCGACAAGAAGGGGCAGAGAGAGTAATTGCTTACGCAAGCCGGGCGCTGTCTAAGGCAGAACAAAATTATTCAACGACCGACAAAGAATGCCTTGCTGTCGTCTGGGCGATAACCAAGTTCCGTCCGTACTTGTACGGTATCCCGTTCCGCGTGGTCACAGACCACCACGCCCTCTGCTGGCTCGCGAACCTCAAGGACCCGTCAGGACGCCTCGCTCGCTGGAGTCTGCGACTGCAAGAATTCGACGTAACCATTGTGCACAAGTCTGGCCGCAAGCATAATGACGCCGACTGCTTGTCTAGGGCCCCAGTCGAATCTCCTCCTGACAGCACCGACGACGACGATGACGCTCGTTTTCTCGGAGCAGTTACAGATATCGACATGGGAGCACTTCAACGAGACGACCCGGAGCTTCGCGCCGTGATCGACCACCTCGAAGGTCAAGGAAGTTCCGTTCCGCGAGTCCTGGCCCGAGACTTGTCAAGCTTCGTTCTGCGGCGAGGTGTGCTCTTCAAGAAGAACTTCGGAACCAGCAACCCTGCCTGGCTGCTGGTTGTGCCTGCCAGCCTGCGAGAAGAAATCTTTCAAGCATGCCACGACGACCCGACGGCTGGACACCTTGGCTACAGCAGGACGCTCGCCCGGATTCGTGACAAGTACTACTGGCCAAGACTCCCGAAAACCGTCCATCTGTACACACGGTCGTGCCATGAGTGCCAACGACGTAAGAAGCCTCCGACAAAGCCAGCAGGACTCTTGCAGCCGATATCTGCCCCGACTACGCCCTTCCAGCAGGTCGGAATGGATTTGCTTGGGCCGTTCCCAACATCGACGCAAGGGAACCGGTGGATTATCGTCGCGACCGATTATCTTACACGATACGCCGAGACGAAAGCCCTCCCATCGGGAACAGCGGTGGAAGTCGCCAAGTTTTTCGTCGAGTCCATTCTCCTTCGACACGGCGCACCTGAAGTGCTGATCACAGATCGAGGGTCATCTTTCCTGGCACAGCTGACTCAAGAGGTACTTCGGCTCAGTCACACCAGCCATCGACGAACCACCGCTTATCACCCGCAGACCAACGGGCTAACAGAGCGGCTCAATAAGACCATCGCCGACATGATCTCCATGTACGTCGACGTGGAGCACAAGACGTGGGACGAGGTGTTGCCGTACGTCACATTCGCGTACAACACAGCGGTACAAGAAACCACAGGAATGACGCCGTTCCAACTGGTACATGGCCGGACGGTTACCACAATGCTGGACGCCATGCTGCCTCACGTGCCAACCGACGATGGCAACGACGACGCTCAACTGATCTGTCAACGCGCGGAGGAAGCTCGTCAACTGGCAAGAATCAAGATTCAAGAGCAACAGCGAGTTGACGCACGCCGGTATAACCTTCGTCGCAGGGACGTCCGCTTCCAACCCGGGGACCGGGTATGGGTGTGGACACCGATTCGGCGCCGCGGTCTCAGCGAGAAGCTTCTCAAGCGCTATTTCGGACCCTACAAAATCATCCGACGCACTCGGCGATCTGAACTACGAAGTTCTACCCGACGGAACGCGCCCATCTGCAAGACGCCAGCCACGACCCGAGGTGGTGCACGTCGTCCGGCTCAAGCCGTATTACGAACGATAGAACTTTGGACTCTCGTCAAAGAGTGAACTGGGAACTGGGAACTGTGGCTCGCGACTCTGCTATCTTTTGTTGTGTATTTGTGTTTTTCCTTTGTGCTGCATCGGGACGATGCACTTTTTTAAAGGGGGGATAATGCCGCGAGCGCAGCTGACTCAGTAGGCAGCGCGCTCGTGGCCTAGCGGTTATCGCGCGTGCCTTCCACGCAGAAAGCCCAGGGTTCGATCCCTGGGAGCGCCGCGTCTTTTATTTATTCTTCCAATTTAGATTTCTGGTAATTTCGAGAACCGTGTTGCTCGTTCTAGGTTAGAATGTTCTGCGCGCCGAATGTTCCAGCGCCGAATGTTCCAGAAGCCCACGCGTGCACAAAGGGGCTCCGCGTAACCAGCCGGACTCAGTTTCGCCTCAGCGTTCGATCCTGCTGCTTCGCCGCTTTCGACGCCCGCGACGCTCTGTTGTTATCTTTCCTTTTTCCTTTTATTTTTGGGCACAAGTTCGCCCCATTAAACGTTTCAGTTTTCTCAGTTATTCCTTTGTTTTGTCACTTCGTTATTCGTGACAATATCGAATGGATGTTCCAGTAGCCGTGCTTTGAGGTCCGTGAGTCTTTGTGTTAGACCGTTACAATTCCACTGCAGAATTGTCGGGCATCCAGTGCCCTGGGTTGTTCTGGTCGTTTTATTGTGTGCCGTCATGAATGGGTCGTTCCGGAGACACCAGCCATACACTTCCAGCTACGCCATGAGGCATTTGATGAATGATGAGTGATGATTTCGGCGGTGACTAGTCTGAAACAAAGACAGTTATTCTGCTCACGAGTAAGGAAAGCATGAAAGACCTTCAGAATGCCATCATAATAATGGGCTCTAGGGAAAGGATTGCCCCGATCACTTGATGAAGCGCTGACGAAGGTGAGAGTGTGTTCAATAGTCTACGAAGCGCAGTGATCGCAAGTGCAATTATGGCTTTAAAAGGAGAACCATGTCCTATTCCACTTGTCTCGTTGGATGTCGGCATATGCCCCTCCGAAACCGTGTGCGAAGTGATGTCTTTGATGTTTGGCTGTTCCCAAAAGGATGAGTTTTGAGAACTGTTCGTGGTAGACGCTACGTCCATGGACTTGTCGCTTGCACCCTCCGGTGTCTTAAGCAGAGGGAACTCTTCAGCAGTCAGAGGAGGTACATTGTTGGTGGTGTTCTTAGATGAGTGCGTGTTTTTAGCAGTCATTTTCTTGCTAACCTGTCTCTTCGCATGTACGGCTCCTTTCGCTTCGCGAAATGTGGTGTTGTGTTCGAGCTTGTACCTTATAATCTCAGTCTCTCTCTCTTTAACCGGGCAATCCGCTGCGTTAGAGGCGTGGTCACCTTCGCAGTTCACGCAGTACGGGGCGCCTTCGCACATGCCGTCATGACTTTTGCCGCACCGATGGCACAGTTGAGACTCTGACGTGCATGCAGCTGCGATGTGGCCAAACTTGTAGCACTTGTAACATTGCAGAGGGCGTGCTCTGTAGGGAATCACTTCTGTTCTCACGAGGCCCACCTTCACATGTTGGGGCGCCTGCTCTCCTGCAAATGTTACGCGTACCACGGGCGATGTTTTGCCGAGTCGCTTCACTTCAACTATGCCGATGGATGACTGCAGCTGTGTCTTTATGTCATTTTCGGTATAGTCCGGGTCTATATCCCGAAGGACGCCAAAACTGCCTGAGTGTTCTCTTGGCAGGTAGGCTCTCACCGGCACTGTACAAAGCTTGGTCACCTTGAGGAGCTCGGCTTTGAACGCGGGTCTTTTCACGTCGACTGCAAGGATGTTCCGAGCTTTGTTTACGCGAACAACAGTGACCATGCCTGGCGCAGCGTTGTTCAGAAAGTCTGTGAGTCTGAACTTGCTGAGCGAGTCAATTTTCTGGTTGTCAGTGGGGGCATAGAGTACGGTACATCCGACTTGAAGGTTTGCCCCTTCCTGGAGAGCTTGCGCTTTGCTCGGGCAGGTCTTGCGTCGCTTTTTCCCATGAACGGCCTCATATTCTCCGTCGTCGAATTCCATGGTATCGTTGTCGTGGGTAGACATGATCGTCGATGAGGAGCTGCTGATTGTACCGGTGATAGCTTCCTTCAGCGGAATCGTGTACCCGTCTTTTACGAGCGTGGCGGAACTTGCTTGTCCTTGGTCCTCTTCGAGGGCAGCCGGTAGGTTCGATGCGATGGTGGACATTTTTGCAAATATCCTGGCCTCCTCGGAGGAGGCCCTTGTGCGCTGCGATCGGATCCCTCCTGGTTGTAGGAGACCTCGGAATGTCAGCAAGTAGGATCGTTATACAGTTAGCTATTTAGCTGGAATTAGGAGATACAGACGAAGGTAACCCAAAGCTGTGTCGTCGTCGTCGTCTTCCCTCCACACACAAGCTCTGACTCGCTACTGAATTTATACACAACAGGAAGAAGAAGAGGACGTTCTGAAAGACACGCAGAGCACGCAGTGCGTGTCACACGCGACACAACACCATTTAATTACAATGGCTTTGCCCCATAGTCCGAACTGAAAACAAGGTTTCGGTTTGAAGCAGTGTTATTGATGGGTGGCTAATGCAGCAGTCCCCCAAGCTGTTGATGCAATCCGCTATCAAGATTTTTCGAGTCGTCTTGTCTCGATAATATCCAATTATTGTTGTGCCTTCAACACTGATCTCCACTAGAGCTTCAAAGGAGAGTACTTTAAGCAGACCAGTGGAACCGCAATGGGGGCCTCTATATCTGTCGCCACGGCAAACCTGTGTATGGAAGCCATAGAACAACAGGCTCTCCAGTCCTTTGCTGCAAGCCCCAAGGTGTTTCTAAGATATGTGGACGACTGCTTCTGCGTGATGAAGAAGTCTCAGGTAGACAACTTTTTGACACACCTCAATTCGATCGAGCCTAACATCCAATTCACCGTGGAACGGGAAAAAACAACACCCTACCGTTTCTCGATGTGCTTGTACAAAGGCAGGGAGACCATCTTCAGTTCTCAGTCTACCGGAAACCAACCCACACCGGAAGGTATTTACAATTTGACTCCAACCACCCAACGAGTCATAAAGTATCAGTGGTTACCACACTACTATCAAGGGCAAAAAACCTTTGTTCCACTGATTCTGACCGACGAAAAGAAGAAGAAACCATCATTTGCGACCTCAAAAGAACGGATATACGGACAGCTTCATACACCGCATTGCCCGTCATCAAAACCGAAGTCGACAACACCACCAGTCACAGGCTGATACGAAACGCCGGCCAACCACGCGCATCAGCGTCCCATACATCAAGGGAACAAGTGAAGCGCTGGCACGGGTGTTAGCAAAGGAGGGCATTCAGATGGCCCACAAGCCTATTTCAACCCTTGGACGCTTTATGCCACGACCAAAAGATCGGCCCCCTAAAGAGAAAGCGCAAGGTGTGGTGTACGAGATTCCCTGCGCGGAGTGCCCGTCCTCATACATCGGGGAAACAAAGAACTATCCTGAGCGAATTCGTCAACACAAGGCTGATGTGCGCAACTTCGATCAAGAGCGCAGCGCCGTTGCTGAACACTATGTGAAAAAAATGACCACCGCATTGACTTTCTAAACACGCGCATCCTGGACATCGAAACTAATCCTCGCCGGAGGCTCTTCCTTGAATCTTGGCACATTCAGACCACGCCAACAAACATTAATAGGTCTCTTGGTGCACTGCCATCTGTGTATGTGAACGGGCTCCACCATGCGTCTTCAAAAAACTATCAAAGAGGAAGAAGATGGGATCGTGCACATTCGCCTCCGCCATAGAAGAAAAAGAAGATTGCGGCTCCTTTCCTCAATAGTCGCCCCTGAAGAAGAAGCCGAACCGGTTTCGAAACGTTGGGCTCCTGATTTCGAGATTGGTTGGTCATCACATTTTAATAATCAAGGAGGATGTAGGGATTGGTGCTCCACGCGCCACACGCGCACGCCTTCCCCGTATACATAGGTTGCACTGACGTCACATCGCATGCTTTTGACCACCATGTAAGAATGTAAGACCACCATGTAAGAATTTTGAGTAACGGGCTAATCTTCTGTAATCATCCTGGGAGGAGAATAGCGACGCCTGTGCAAATCCGGGAGGCACAAAGGAATCCTGATAAGAGAGGAGCTCCTTCTTTCCCTCGTCTCTGGTGGTCATCGGAGCGCTCTTTGAATGACGTCACGTGCAACCTATGTTGCACGTGACGAAGAAAATAACCAAAATAAAGCGTTGACGAACGCGCGTGCAAGATGCCCTTTGTTTTAGATATTTGCCTTAGAAAAGTTACTACTGCCAACGCCAGCACGTGCGGCGCGTGGAACATCAATCCCTGCATTCTCCTTGATGCTTGGGTAATATAGCAATAGTAGGTATATTGCAGTCTACGGGAAGATGACCGCCCACCGTAGATTTTAGTGAACGATCATGCTCGAGAAGGCGATAGTTCAGGCACCGTCCAGTTTGGCCCACATAGCTTCTACAACACGTTAGTGGGTAGAAGTAAAGCCCTCTATCCTGGGAAAAGTGGCGCCATTAATCCATTAATTGTTGCTTAAATGCTCTAGACACGTGCCGCGCGCCACTTCCGGGAAGAACATGGTGTCTGAAATCTAGCTCAGTGCTGCGCTGTGCCGCCATGATCTTCCCAAGGGCTGCACGTTGCACGTGTCTCGTGAATCGACGCACCTTGCGCTAGTTTTGAAACATGAAGGATGATTTAGGTAAAAGTGGCTCCTCTTCTTCTTCCTTTTGTGTACAAATTCAGTTGCGAGTCAGCGCTTGTGTGTTGTGCATGCTCACTTTCTCTGTCCGAGTACTTTTGTGCGCTGTTCTGTTCACCATGTCATCATACCAACTCGCCAAACTTACAACAGTTCGAGAGTTCTAAAGTGGCCAGTTATAAACAAAAAATAGCGTGTTGTTTTTTTCGGGTATCTTCCTCTTCACAATGTTTTCTATGTTGTTAAACTTACTATATTTACGCTGCTGAATTACCAGCTCATCTTGCTCCAGTT
Source organism: Ixodes ricinus (assembly GCA_037355805.1). Taxonomy (NCBI): domain Eukaryota; kingdom Metazoa; phylum Arthropoda; class Arachnida; order Ixodida; family Ixodidae; genus Ixodes; species Ixodes ricinus. The sequence continues at coordinate 20,103 of JAZHYW010020106.1, read as the reverse complement.
TCTGTATTATGCTCACATTTGAAAAAAACAATAGAAAAAAGTAACGATTAATTAAAGTGATCCGTTAGCAATATTTTGTAACAAAATTACATTACAAATTACTGCAGCAAATAAAGTAACGTGGCAGTTACAAAATTACTCGAAAAAGTAAAGGATTACTTCCCAAGTCTGCTGCCATCTTTTATTGCGTCGAGATTCCTCTGCTGTTTATCAATTTCGTAGCTTTGTCGGTAACAATCGAGGCCTACTGCTCACCGTCATCGATCCTCACCCACACCTGCGAGCTAAGGGTTCGTGTTGTTTTACGCTCTTCTTGCGCATGTATACGTGCTCGTCACCCCGCCGGTTGCTGATTTCTCGCAGCAACAAACATGGCGGACGTACTTTTCAGCTCAAAGTTTGGCTTTGAGTGCCAGCGAAGGCACGGGCGCGGGCGCCTGGTTTTCGAAAGCGCTTTCTCTGCACGAGCGCTTGAGCGAGCAAAGCATTCTTCAGAACTATTAGCGGCGAGATGTTTTGGTGGCGCCCTCCTATGGTTCCCCTTGTGACGTCATTACCTTGCGAACAACAAGTTCGATGGTGTTTGTAAATAGCATGGTGGAAGCTTGAAATCATTGCGCTCTCAAAGAAACAGTGCCAACACCGTCAAAATTAAAGTTCTTTCATTCCTCTTATTCCGTCGATGATAAATCCCCTTTCCGACGTCATAGTCAGCGTTCGGCCAATCGTGGAAGGCCGACCACAGCGACGCTTTTGGTCGCGCACGGGGCTAATAGGGGTATTCACTGGCCGCCATATTTGAGGTCACTGTTTAGAGCGCATGCTCAGAACGAGCTCACATTAATAGGCTGCCAAGACCGGCAATCTTGAAGGTGCGGGGTGCACGTTGTAAAATAACTGTGGAAGCTAGCCATCAGCACGTGCTCAGCATTAGCGCACACAGATATGGCTTTCGCACTCGAGCGTTTGCCAGCACCGAAGGCCAACTGATGACGCGGAGCATGTTCTTTGGCGCCCCACTAGATGGCGCTGTGCATTTCGCTTACAGTCTATAACCAGACAGCAGTTTAAAACAAAACAAAATGTTTTTCTTATATCCTTCTTTTTTTATACTTCCTTTCGCAATTCGCAACGGTCAAAGACCGTGCGTTCCTCAACACGGAGAAACAAAAACAAAACCAAAGTCACAAGCAATAATGTCGGGATCACCACCACAAAACCGATCAGACCGATCAGGGACCTTCGCGCCGCGAATCTTGCTCCCCCATCCACACACGGGGGCGCAGACTCGCAGATGTGACGCGCCCTTCAAAGTGCCGCGGCTCCTCGGCGCGTGACACCTGTCGCTCATACTCGTCGCAGTCACACAACCACAACAGCCCAAGCCAGTCGCTGCGCACAGAAGCTGCCACCTGCCCCCGGTTAAGAAGAATAAAAAACAGCGAGACCTAACCCCGTGGTGCGCCCCATTAACCGAGCTTGTTGTGCCGCATCCCGCAGACCGGTCAAGAAGTGTGATCGATGCGGTCGCGGCGGCGGGACAGCAAGCTGTGGGCATCCACACGGCGCGCACGCTATGGCCACGAGCGAAGTGAGCGGACACGTCTGGCGCTCGCGCCGCACCAAGATGCACGCTGGCGTCCCCCGTTGGTTTCGAGGGCGCGGTTCGGAAGAATTCGAACGGCCTGCCATCCCTGGGCAGCAAGCAGCGTCTCCCCCTGCAGCGACGGCCGTGCTCCGGGGCGCGCGCCTCGCCCGCCTCGCCTTCGGGGAGCGGTGCGGACCATCGCCGCTTCCTCCGGCGGGCACACGTCCCGGAACAGGCCACACCAACCGGGAGTGCGCCCTCCGCTTCAGCATGACCTGACGGAGGAACGAAAGCTACTGGACCCCGTCTGCCAATTGCAGCGATATAGCGAAGCACGTGACAGCTCTCCAGGAGAACGGCGGAATACGTTGTCAGGTTGCTCGCTCTGGCACATCGATTGGCTCGCCGGGGTTCTGTAGTTCTCACTCTTATCCGAGGTATGTTGAGAAACGCAGGATAGCCGGTCGCTGGCTGCTTTTTTCCTCTCGTTTGCGGTGTCAGCGCGGTGGCAGCGACGTGCACGTGCGCCGGACCTGGGGACCGACCCAGGGGGTCGGAGGGCGTGGTCGGGCGTGCAGCAGCGCACCTGTGCGTCTGCGACCCGTGGGGCGGCCATCGAACGTTTCGGCCTTTTGTCTCGGCGGCGTCGTCTGTCCGTTTCGGCGTCTTCAGGGGTGGTCCGTCCGATTTCACGGTCCGATGCCTCTACGTCGTCGTCGTCCATGTTGTCGCGCTCTTGTGCTTTACCGATGATGAAGAGTTCGAGTGTTTCTACTCTTCTCTCTCTATCCCTCTCCCTTCCTCAGATTATTTTGCTTTGCTCTCGGACCTTGCACTGGAGGGCAGAGCTGCATTTAGTTTCAATACGGGTGACTAAATGCTTCCTAAGCATTTAGTAATGCGTAGGAAGTGTCGCTAAAGGCTATGCTTAGCTTCGTTCTTAGTGTACAACGCTGTCAAAGCGTCTGGCGCGAGCTCGGAGTTTGATCTCGGGGATCATTTGTTTGCCTTCCTGCGTAAACGAAACCATAGATAAAGCCACGTTATCGCGCCAGTAGCTTTGACAGCGTTGTATACTAAGTATGAAACGGAGTATAAAAAAATGCTTCACAGGCATTGCTTATTCTTCCCAAGCATCAGTAACTGAAACACTTCAAGTGCTCTTCCTAATATGCTACTCAAATAAGCACAAATTACCAGATGAATAAAACAAAAATTAACATCGAGACAGCCCAAAACTACTCGCAATACTCACAACAACAGTAAGAGAAGAAAAGAAAAATGAGTTAACTACGCAAGGAAGAAGAGAAAAGATGCCAGTACTGCCACGAGCGTTCGATCGCGCACTGGGATCGTTTGTTCCATGCCGCTGGAATACTCTGGAAGACGACGCCCTCCGCCTGTTGCAAGCCTATTCTTACTTGGGACGAGACGCTCCTGACCAAGTCGGTCACAATTAAGTCGCAGTCGCGAAGGCTGTGACGCTCCACGAAGCTCAGAGATGCAACCTCCCGACTTCGAAGGCTTGCAGCCTTTCCAACGACCCAACATCCTCCTCCTGCGGCTGGCTGCTGGTAAGCGATTGCCATCTGGCTTTGAGGCTGCATACAGTAATAGGCTATGTTAATCCTGTCTTGATCGTTTTGCATGCGCACGTTTTTGAGCACGGAATCGTGCCCGCTGAAAATCGGAGGTACTCGTGTTCTTACTGGACAGCCCTCTAGGGATCTATTCTAAAGCATTTTTATCGCATGTATTCGAAGAGGGAAAACATTTGTTCCTAACATATACTCACTCACACTTTTAAATTTAAGTTTGTGCGAAGCGCGGAATGTCAACTCACACGTCAAGCTATAGGGGGTATTCACGGGACGCCATTGTTGGACGTTTTTCACAGCGCAGGCTCAGAAATAGCTCCCATTTATTGTCTTCTAAGAATAATGATTCTGATTGTGTGGAATGGATGTCGAACGTGCATTCTTGTGCACTCCTCGCAGGCAGTGCAGCCAAAGCTATGGATACCCGTGCGCTCGCGGACCTTGAGCACCGATCAAAGCTCTGCACGCGCGGTGTTCGCTTCTTCTGAAACGCCAGAAACAGATGTCCTCCAGCATCGTTCAGAGCGTGCGCTGCGAACAACGTTCAGCAAAATTGCGTCCCGTAAATACGTCCTATACTCCGTTCACCCTTAAGCTGAGACTAGGGTGCCTCAATGTCCTTCTGTTAAGGGTGATGCCACCCTTTGTAGTACCCGATGCCGACAGCACGCGCTCAAGGGGAATATACAAAGAAATCGACGAAAACAAAATGTCGCCATAGCACAGTCAGCGCCACAGACGCGTGCAGAGACACGCTCTTTCACGCGCTTCTGAACAAAAAAGGAAAATAAAAGTGTGGGACAAAATGGCCGGATGACTCCACCCTAAGCAAAGCGCACATGAAGGCACCCTAGCTGAGACTATACTTTATCTCACAAATGTCTGCAGTAAAGACAAAGACACAGGCTAGCACAGGCCTTGCTCAGCAGAATGTTTTTGTGTGTACGAGAGCTCGTGCATAGAAGGCACTCACGCGCTCCTGCCCATGCCTTTGTATGCACTGCAAATGTTTGTGAGATGGATATAGAAGCTCCGCTTTCAGCGCGATCTTGCTAGCTTCCGCAGCGCTTTGGTTGGGCGTGCCTGCACGTTCACACTCAGCTTAAGAGTGCACGAGTCCCCCTTCCACTCATCGTGTCGTGAATGAGCGGCCCCGGTACTATTTTGAGACCGCTTTTATGACTAAGCGTGTAATATCGAAAAATAATATTGATGTTTGTGGCTGAAAAAAGACTATTAAATTTTTTTTTCTTATATACCGAAACACACCGCTTCAGTTTCTCTTCGAAGATGAACTAAAGTAGATTTTGAGATCAACAATAGGCAGTTTTAGCATAGCGTGATCACAGAGTACCGTGCGGTGCGGCATTGCAACCGGGTGCTCGCGCTGCACCTTTGAAATATGGTTTTTCAGCGCGCGCCAGGAGCATCGCCGTGCTATACCGGTAGCCTGCGGTAATGCTATGCTCAAAGATTATACAGACTTTTAGTAGACCGTTTTCTAGAGATACGCTTAGCTAGCAGGAGCTCGTGCCGTTACTCTGAAGCATGGATTGAGCGCGGATTGAGCATGGATTGACGCATGGATTGAGCACTAACATAAGTGGTAAACTTCTGCGCCCATCAATACGGTGCCTGAGCTAAATGGAGAAAAGCGCCGATATCATGTTCGCGCTGAGTGCGCGCAGTGTATGCGGGGAGACACTGAAGAAAACGAAGAGTTGAGAGCGTGTGGTGACGTCAGAGAGCCGAGCTATGATTGGAAGGACTCTAAAGGTGGCCACAAAGGCAGCCCGCTCTGTCCTCTACTATATGTTCCCTGCCAATTCAGAGCGAACGAGAACATCGTCTCCTCGCACAGTGTCTCGCGTTAGAACGCCGAACGTCTTTTTGCGTCTACCCACTTATCCTTTCAATCAGAGCTCCGCACCCTGACGCAGACATGTACACGTTACCCCAAAAAAGTAACTAAATACCGTTACTCGTTACTCGCTCGAAAAGTAACTAAATAAGTTACTCGTTACCGATTCTTAAAAGAGAACGTGTAAGTTACCTCAAAAGTAACGAGTTACTTTTCACGTTATTTTGACGACCATATACACAGCTGTTTTTGTTTCATGGTTTATTGTTTTCTTTTTAGTAGTCGTTACACTTAAGTAGTAGCTGCCTCTCGAAGTTTTCATCAGTTATGTTTCCCCGCTTTCCTAAAAATACATCCCCGGCGACGCTGAAGAGTCGTTCTGCCGACGCGCTCGAAGGAACGGCAGTGTTGTGCTTCAGGAAGAGCTGGTGAATTTTCGGGAACTGCGCCTCCATTGAGGACAGCGTGTAATGGGTTCTGTGCCTTCCCGTATTCGTAACCTCCGGGTTTACATTCGGTCCGTACCCGGTTCTAGAAGTTTCAACCAACAAACCTTATTGTGTTCGCTGGGTGAAGGACATTCCCAGCTGTAGAGTTCAGTCCAGCAACGTTTATCACTGGACACGTAAGTCAAACTGTTCTACTGACGTGTTCAGCGATATACGTTGCTGTTACTGTCATACTGTCTAGTTATTTTTCGGGTTACCCACCTACCGTTCTCGCAGTAGACGCATACTTAGGTCAGAATAAAAACGAGGTCGTTTAAGCGGTGTTGTACACGTTACTCCTCAGAAGTAACGAGATACCGTTACTCGTTACTTGGCCTTAAAAGTAACTAAGTACGTACTTCGTTCTTTTTCTACAAGAGTTACTAAATACGTTACTCGTTACCGAAAATAGTAACTAGGTAGAAGTAACTCGTTACTTGTAACGGGTTACGTACATGTCTGCTCTGACGTCACCGAGTGCTCTCTCCTCTCCTTCTGTCTCTTTCCGTATACCCTTCTCCATCCAGCTAGCATGGGTCACTATGCAGTGATACACAATGCGTGATGACGGTGAAATGCAGTACAAGAGTTCTAGCTTGCTTGTTTGCATACTTCTTTTTAATTTCTTATTATATATTTTTTTCCTTCAAATGTCAATACAGGAACGCCCAGCGTCGACGCTCCGGGTGCTGTGAAGTGCCCGGATGTCGCAAAGACAGCCGCCGGGTCGAGTCGGTCAGCGGAACAGGTCCCAGCTCCCAGCGCTTCTCCCGAAATGCCACGATCTATAAATCCGGTTTCATATCCGGTTCTTGCCACGCCATCCACGAGCTCGACGCCCGAACCCGGTGTAACCATCGCAAAAATAGGCGCACTCTCGACGGCTACCAGGCTTCCTGACTACGAGAGCACGTTGGACTTGTGCAACATGGAGTCCCTGATCCTCCGCTTCGTCATGGATCACCATCAGCTAGGTGTCCAGATCTTCTGGAAGGACATCTGGGACTACGCCACCGTACTCGTCGAACGAATGCGTCTGCCCCGAGGGACGGGGATCAGCCGAAAGTGCCTGCGCAGGTTTCTGCGCAAGAACGGCTTCAGAAAGCTGAGCTCTCGCTCGTCCGTCATCAAGCAGAAGGAACACAAGAGCGCAGGTGGGGATCCCAAGGTTTTGAGTAGCGGTGTTTGACGCGATGGTCACTGGGGATGAGAACGGTATGGGGAGGAGCTTGAGTTGTTACGCCTTCCGCGCGCGCTTTCTACCTTCGACAATACTTCGGCGTCTTGGGAGCCTCGAGTGTGCACGCGCAGCCTAAGCACGGTGGAAGGCAACGCGCACGTGCTGGAGGCGCGGCGTTCGAAAGAGGCGGAGTATAGACCGTTTTATTGTGGGCAGCGCCATTTTGAATACTGTAGCGCCATCTAGCGAGCGTCAGGATCCGCGGCCATGCTGAATGGTTAGAAACATTGGCGGCACTGCTCTTCGAACCACCATACATACCGGGATATCATTGGATGGGATGCAATCGGGCCAATGGGGAACGCAAGGGAGGCGGATTAGGGGTTTTAGTGAAGGGTCAGGAATGGGAAAGGGAGCGAGAGGACTGCAGAGAACACATGTGGATCAAAGGCAATATTGGAGGTTTAGACGCAATCCTGGGTTTTGTGTATCTAAAAACAGGGAGTGATGCAGGGGAGGAAAACGCAGAACACTTAACATGTATATCAGGCAGTGGCGTCACAAGGGGGGGGGGCGGGGGGGGGGGCGGACCGCCCCGGGTGCAGGGCTCAAGGGGATGTCGCGGCGGGCCACGAGAGCGTGGGGGGAGGGGGGGGAGTCGCGGTGGGCCACGCGGGAGCCGGGGGGGGGGGGGAGTCGTGGTGGGCCACGCGAAAGCGGGGGGGGGGGTGTCTCGGCGGGCTGCCGCCCCGGGTGCCGCTGACCCTCGTGACGCCACTGATATCAGGAGACATTAGGAAAATCGGCACTAACAAGGAGAAATAATTATCTTGGGGGGCATGAATGCACATTTGGAAGACTTTGATGGACATACGGATACAGCAGGGAGGATGTTAGAGGAGTTCTGCGAAGCTCTTGATCTGGTATTGGTTAAAGCCCAGGTAAAATGTGATGGAAAAATAACATGGGAGAGAAAGAACTCGCACTCGACTATCGACTACTGTTTAATGTCGCGGAAGTTATACAACAGATGAGGAGGTATGGAAATAGATGAGGAAAGCACAAAAAGTCTGGGGAGCGACCATAAGAGAATCAAGATCAGATTTGGCACAGTAAAACCAGAAATGCAAAATCAAAAACAAGAGGGTAGAAATAACTTAAATGATGAACAATTACAGGAGGTATCTAAGCGAATCGAGAACATAGTATCCAAGCAACCGGAAAGAGAATGGACATATGAAGACTTAGTTAGTGTTTTCAAAAGAGGATTAGAGAAGTATCGAACCAGACAAGGAGGAAGAAAACTAAAACGCAAGCCCAAAAGCTGGTGGGATAAAGAGGTTAAGGCAGCAATATCGAGACGCCAAGCGGCATCTAAAGAACACAGATGGGCAAAGAAAAAGGGGGCCACACTAGCCGAAGTCGCATCAAAATGGGAGGAATTTCAGGAAAGAAAGCGGGAGGCATCAGCATTAATACAGGCCATAATTGGGAGGGCAGGGGTCCAGTGGATGATAGAGATAAACCAAAAGGATAGGAATGCGGCAAAAAGGTTCTGGGAACACATCAGTGCACAGGGAAAAAAGACCGATGGGTACCAGCAGACACTAATCACACAGGAAGGGACAAAGGTAGAGGGTGAAGAGGCAAGGGAATACATTAGACATACAATTGAAGCAGCATTTTCGGAGTTAGAACCAGATCAGGCCATAGGGAATAATAGCATCTACACAACACAAGAGGAGGATCATAGTGAAGGAGAGGAAATGACCATAGGGGAATGGGAGAAAGCAGATGGAAGGGTTCCGGCTGGAACTGCGACAGGTCCAGACGGCATACCAATGAGACTGATAAAAGTTCTAGGCCAAACAAGCAAATTGAAACTAAGGCAGGTGATTGACCAGATACTTATGGGAGGGGAGGTACCCAGTGACTGGAAATTGAGCAGGATGAGATTGTTATATAAGGGCAGGGGAGACAAAGACAGTATCAAATCATACCGGCCAATCACAGTAACTTCAGTACTATACAGACTAGCTATGCAAATCGTAAAAAGAAGAATGGAAGAATGGGCAGAGAAAAAGCAGATTCTGGGGGAGCTTCAAAACGGTTTCAGGATGGATAGACGACTAGATGATAACTTATTCATAATCACTCAGTGCATAGAGATAGCAATGACAAGCCAAAAGCCATTATGGGTAGCATTTTTGGACATCAAAGGGGCATATGACAATGTGAATCAGGAAAAACTGTGGGAGCAACTGAAGGTTTATGGGCTAGGGGTAACCACGGTTAAGTTCCTAGAACGGGTTTATACGGAGAATAGGGTGGTTATAAAATGGGAAGCCGAAACTACAAGACCAGCAGCAATAAAAAGAGGACTTAGACAGGGTTGCCCATTGTCTCCCCTACTCTTTATGATATACCTCAGTGAGATGGAAAAAGATTAGAGCAGTGCAACTTAGGCTTTGACTTGAATTACATGGAAGAAGGACATAAAGTAAATCAAGTATTGCCAGGGTTAATGTATGCAGACGACATTGTACTCGTATCAGAGAGTCGTGAGACAATACAGGAACTGATTAGGATTTGCAGCAGGGAAGGAGACAGTTTAGGACTAAAATTCAGTAGGGACAAGTCGGGTATAATAGTTTTCAACGATGAGAAGGGGGAACCCCTGGAGATACAGGACATGGTGATAGAACACGTAGAAAAATACAAATATCTGGGAGTCTGGCTCAATGAGGAAAGGAAATATCTAGAGGAACACGAGGAGAATATAATTAGAAAAGGGAAAAGAAATTCATCTATTATGAAGCTCAAGGCACTATGGAACTATAACAGATATGAAGTGGTCAGAGGTATATGGAAAGGAGTGATGGTACCAGGACTGTCTTTTGGCAATGCAGTACTGTGCGTGAAATCTGAGGTTCAATCAGGGTTAGAAATTCGACAAAGAAGCGTAGGCAGATTGGCGCTGGGAGCACATGGAAAAACACCAAATGAGGGAGTACAGGGGGACATGGGATGGTCGTCTTTTGAGAGCAGGGAGGCAATTAGTAAGTTGAAATTCGAACAAAGGTTGACCGAAATGGATGATACGCGGTGGGCACGGAAGGTATTCAAGTATTTATACATGAAAAGTTTAAACACCAAATGGACAAACCGAACCCGAAAGCTTACATTTAAATATCTACACACTGGTGATGGGGCTGAACAGACTACAGTGAAAAAGGGGGTGAAAGAGGCAGAGAGGAAACTGTGGGAGTGGAGAATGCACGAGAAATCAGCTTTAACAGTGTACAGGTCACGAAAGCAGGACATAAGAAAGGAAAATCTTTTTGACAATTCACTGGGAAGTGCTTTGCTGTTCGAGGCAAGAACGGGAGTTTTGAGGACGAGGACGTATAGGGCTAAATTTCAGGAGACAGACACATTATGTGCCGCCTGCCATAATGATAGCGAGACAGTAGAGCACTTGGTTATGAAGTGCACGGGGCTTCGTCCTGCCCTCCCTGAAGGGGTAACGGATTTGGCTGGGGCCCTGGGTTTCACTGGCGACGATGGAAGGACGGTAGAGAAAAGGATTACAGTGACAAAGAGACGATTAGAAGATTGGTGGAAATTATCTAGGGAAAATTGAATGTTGGGCAACTAACTAGCACAGCTGGGAACAGGTGGGACAGAGGAAAATTGGGACTCCCTCCCGCGTGGCTCCGGCCCAAAGTCTCAACCCTGTCTCCCAGTGGGTCCGGTGCTGGGGTAACGCCGACAAGGTTGACCAGAGCAAAATTGGCGACTCCCTCGCCGGGGGGAAGAGGCAGGGGGGTGATGTTTTTAGTTTTTTTGCCCGATCCCCCGAAGGTCATCTTGGTGATATCCCACACTGCCTGGTGATAGTTAGGGGAGAAAAATTGGTCTTAAAAGGGTGGGAGGAATCACGTTTTTGTCTTTTTAGACTTAGGCTAGGTGGCGCAAGCTGCCGCCCGTTACAAAGGGTATAGCCATTAACATTGATCCAGGGAGGCCACTCCCGCGTTGGATGTGCTGTTGGGTGCTCCAAAGTGATGGGTATCCGATTTTGGGGCGCGTCTTGTCTTTTTATGGGCTGCGAATGGCGTTTTTCAACTCATTTGGGAACGTTTCTCGCCTCGCATTACGGCATCCGCCAGTGCGGCGATGCCGAGAAAAGCGGTACTGAACTCGCCACCGATAAAAATCGGAGGTGATCACTATTCAAAATATTGTATCAGTTCACAGCGATTGAATTTTATGTCGTTTTAGATGCAGTATTTTGAGAATATTTTTGGCGTTTCGTGTCGTTTGTAACAAGAAATATAATGTGAACCAGGACGCGCGAAATAAGAGAATTGCAGGGAACGATCAAAGGCACCCCCCTCTGGCTTGCCGATGTTTATTACAAATTTTTTATTGAGGATTCCGTGTCGACGGGTGTGTCCTTCGTCCAGAACTGAAAACAGCGAAGTCGAGATGGGCCCATTGCCGGAGCAAGTCGATCTATAATTTAACGATTTGAAATCGATGCATGAGCATCGATGCAGCAATAAAAATTGAAGTTTTTTTTTCAGCTATGTTATGTACTAATTTGCAAAAAAAGAAGAACGTGGTCACGTTGTAACGGTCAACGTAAGTTTACGGCTCTCTGCTATCGCGCAGAAGATCGCGATTAAGGAAAACCGATAGAACTAACTTTTCGACAATTTCCATCCACACCCGGTGGCGAAAATGAGCCTTCAGCTATGACCGTTGTAGATGATAAAATCCTGTCAATGTCACCACTGCAATATATCAGCATTAGGATAAATTCAGTTACGAAAAGTTACAAGCTGAAATGGCGATTTTTACGTGAACAGTTGCACCCACCTTGCAAGAATAGGTCATGTTCATCGACGGTACAGTGGTGAAAGGGATGGTGAACCGCAATTTGGATTTCAGAAAACAATGCAGGAGCTGTAGGCGGGACGCTAAAATCCCTACAACACTACTCGTAAGGCGATATCCAACACAAAGGCCGTATTCTTGAAAAAAAAAAAAAAGTTGAGATTGAATGAGGCCGACGAGGGGCGTGACGTCAAGATATCTCGTTTCCTCCTCTTTTCGCTTCGCCCCCTCAAGGCGGCGAGGCGGAGAGACGCGAGGCCGTTCCCTCTCCTCCTCGAAGAATCAAGACGTAAATATATCTGTCAAATGCGCCTCCTTTTTTTGAAAAATACGGTCATCCGTTCGAGATATCGCTGTATGAGTGATGTTTTGGTGTTTGTAGCATCCCGTTGCACACTTTTGCCTCCGTGTTTTGTGGAATCCAGATTTTGGTTCAGCATCCCTTTGAGTTTGGTGTGCGCTCTATTCACGAAATGTTCCAAGCATACTCGACAGGAAGGCGCCGGGGAAAAGTATTTTTTTTTTACGTGCGCAACCCACTGCCATCGGCGGTTGTGGTCATTTGAAAAGCAATGCAGACATTGCAGCCGCAGTTCCCTTGTCGGATCTCGTGCGCGATACAAGTGTCCTCTGATAATATTCTGCGCTTTCGGTTGTTGTTCATGCAGCCTATTACCGAACAATGGTGTCCCGATGTTCAGGAGATGTCGTCGTTTAATTCGCTAATTCTAATTAACTTTTGCAGTAAAACAAATTGAGGAAACCGCGAAGAAAACGAGCTGACTCGAAGCAACACACGCGTCCAAGGGGTTCATCCGGGTCTTCCGCTAGTTCCTAACGCGCCAGCAAGGAGGAAAGCGCCGGTAGCCCTTTCCCTTTGTCTCTTGTCATATTTCAGTAAAACGATCTATACCGTTCTCACTAGAGCCACTAAATAAGCTACGCTTCAGAGTAACGACACTTGGCCATATTGTGGCTTAAAATGATGGTTGCCAGTTGTCTGAAGCTTTATCTGAAATCACAGGAAACGCTTTTCCGTCCTCCACAAAAGTTTAAACAGTCCGCGACAGAGAAAAGCAATATTACATGAGCTTTCTAACACCGAATCAAATGCTGAGGAAGTCGCACTTTTGAATCATGACGATCTGCAATTGCGTCTGCTCTGCACAAGCCCCAATATGGCGGCGCCCACAGCAATGTCGGGGAACGGAGTGCCGATACTCTAAGCGCAGCTCATTTAGTGGCTCTAGTTCTCACCTTGCCAATATAATAACAAAAAGATAATAAAACTGCCACACAAACTAAAAATGAAAATGAGAAGTAGAGCTTGTAGACCTCTGCGTTTTCCGTCTAAAGGCCGGTTCAGACACTTGCGTTTGAGTGCGTTTGACTGCGTTGCGGCGAGAACCGAAAGCGAGTCACCGGCACATCTGTGCTTCGTATGAAGCGTGGAATCCGATTCAAGGAATCTTCTTGGCACGCGATATAAGCAGCAGGGATGTCCTGGTGTCTCGCTGCCGCAACGCAGTCAAACGCAGTCAAACGCAACTGTGTGAACCGGGCTTACTTTTTCTACTCCAGTAACGTACACATCTGGATTAGCAACTAGCTTCCTGTTCGCTTGCTAACTATTCTAAAGTTTTCTAGTAGTTAAAATATAAACAACGCTATTGAAACGAAGGACACGCAGACCAAGCTACAAACTTGGAGAAGTACAAGTACAGCTTCATCCATATATGTGCCTCGCTTTTATGTATGACCACAAAATTCCCACTAGCTCGATTGACACATGTACAGTCCTGGGTGGTGTGGAATCGAATAATTGTATGACAGTTCCGGGTGGTGTCAATTAATTGTATGTCCCGGGTAGTTTCGAGTCGAATAATTTTTTTTATCGTTTTCAATAATAATAAGGAAAAAAGAAACTAACAGATACACAGAGATGCAAGGTATTGTGGTCGGCTAGCTCTTGCGATGGGGAGGCTTACGATATACGAATTCGGTCGGAATATACCAACAGAAGGGATTCCTAGTCATTCGCTGTTGTGTTGTTTGTAACATCTGTTGCTTGGACGCCAAAATGTTCCATATAATTTCGAGTTTCTTTCGTTAGTGGGAGCGTGGACGCAGAAACACTCCGCGCGAGTGTGCGAATAACGATTTGGGCGGATTGAGTAGAATATAGGACTCGAGCTTTTGTACCATTCAATACTACCGAATAAAATAAAATAAATTTGGGTCGGTAATAAAATATCTTACAATGAGTTTAAATTTAATAGCAGAACTAAAATAAATATGTTCCGAATTAGGATAAAAATTGAGTTTCACTAATTAATTATCCCTCTTAAAATATTTTTCTATAAAAATTATCGGGACATTAAGCCAGCAATTTTTCTTAATATCCTCTAAGAGTTGAAGGTTCGTAATTCGCAGAAAGAAAAGAGCTTAACTTCGTCATTAAAATAATTGTTTGTAACAAATTACGACCACCTAATCGTCCTCCAGATTTTTTTGTTAAAGTGGTTTGTCGTTGCCGTTAGATTCATTACAAAGCTTTGGAGGGTCACACTGCATTCGCGGGGCTGTGATGAAGGCCCTAGATTCGTCAAACAACAAAGGTGGGGCCCAAGTTTACTGAGTGTGCAGATTGGTGTCGCGCTTTTTCGCCGAAGTCTAATCGGCGCGCTCAGCGAACCTTCGGCTACAACCTCGTGTTTGAGGAGTCTAGAGCTCCAGTTCGCCAAACGGATGTTTTAAATCTTAATCGCACTGTGAATATAAAAAAAAATATGAAAAAATCATTATCTGCGTTTCAAATATGCAGGTACGTCAAGCACAGCTATGAAATGGCCGGTCAGTTCCTACAGCTCTTTGAGAGCTCACGCGGTCGCGCCGGTGGGCGGCACCAGCGGCTTTCGTCAGGACCAGAGCAGGCTTCTTTGTGCCGAGGCGCTCTTGGACCTCCACCACACCCCAACGGCTCGCCAGGGATCCTCTGCTGCCGGCCAGCCGGGGAGATCGTCGAGCGCCCAAGGATTGAGGGAACAGACCCCGCACGTGTCGACCACGAGCAGGACGAGAGCGTTCTCGTGCTGCACGGCTACCTGCGTGATTACGTGATCCGTCATTACACGCCGGAAGAAATAAGCCGGGCTCGACGCGTCGTTGGATCCTCAACACCTGCGTCCCAGCGCGACGCGAGACTCGCGGTTCCTCTCGTGGCCAGCGCTGCGAGTCCGAACCTTCCCCCGCTTCGACCTTGGCTTCAGGGAACCGCGGCTGTACGCTCCGTGGTCGTGTACAGCTCCGATGGCGACCGTGTGCCAGTCACCGATGCACCCAGGGTCTTCCGAGCGCCGCCGAAACAGCCGGAGGAAACCACCGCGTGTCGTCCCGCTGTGACCACGACGCCGGGTGATTCAACGTCTTCAGCAGAAGAGCTTGCGCTCCCGGGTTCCAGTTCCGCCGTTATAGGACGTTCCGATGATAGCAGCTGCGTGTCACCACGTACGCCCCTTCTCCAGTAATTGCCTTATAGACTTAATTATAAGCCACGGCTCACAATCGGATCTACGAAAGCGGCTGAGCCGCAGCTCTCGAATCGCACCTACAACCCCGTCTGCGATCTCACCTGGTACCATGACGTGCAACCATCGTGGTGCGTTTTCCTTGTGTCACAAACCAGGCTAAGAAGCCCCATGTGTCATCGAATTCGTCTGCAATAGCGTCTGCGGTAATTCGATGGCTGCCGTGATCCGACAACCCCAACGATTTGTTTATAGAATCACGATGTTCTGGACCCCTATACTGGCCACGTCCGCAACTTTGTCCTCAGTCCTGCCTGCATGCGGTGCTGAAGCAGCAACAAGGTGTTCTGCTGGAACCACGCCAGTGTGCGGCGCGTCTGCGCCTAAACCCATGTGTCGAATCTGCGCGTACTCATGGCGTAAGCCGAAAAGTTTTGAAAGCCCATGAACCACGGTACACCATGGCTATGCGTAGCGCTAGTTCGTCTGCTTCTTTTGCAGGGGTTGTGGTGACGTGAGAACGCCGAGCGCTGATTGGCTCTGATTGAGGGATGGTGGGTAGACCTCGATCGGGATCTTGCTTTAAGGTCCACCCACTATCCTTCTGTCAGAGCCAATCAAAGCTCAGCGTTCTGACGTCACCACAACCCCTGCAAAAGAAGCAGACGAGACTTGCGCTGGACCATGGTACACCGTGGCTGTACGGAGAGAAACCGCGGAAGAGGAGGAAATGCGAGCGTGCGGAGATGTCAGAGTGCCAGAGCTCTGATTGGAAGGATATTGGACAGACACAAAGGCTAGCTGCATTTGTCTTTACTCACTTTTTCTTTACTGGCCGAACGTCAGAGCCTGGTCTTCGAACAGACACAATGCGTGACGAGCAGACGACGTTCTTGTTCGCCTTGATTGGAGGGAGACATTCGGTAGAACGAGACAAACGAAGCTAGCCTTTGCGTCGATACCCACTAACCCTTCCAATGGGAGCTCAGGGCTCTGACGTCCATGCGAGCACTCATTTCCTCGTCTCCCTCAGTTTCTCTTCGTTTATGAAATACGCGAAATCCACCGGCTAGGAGAGCTATGCAATTCCGTACCAACCGAAAGATGATATGACCGTTAGGCCATTCAATCAAAAGCGAAAAAAGCGATTGAGGATGGGCTCCCGCGTGGCATTGGTTCCCCTTTCTCCTTTCGAGGTGGCATTAAAAATTTCTTGCTCATGTGCTCCTGCCCACGCTGCCAAATATTGTTTGTCAGCTGTTTCTATGAAATCATGTCTCGGGTCATCTTTCTCGGTTCACATAAGAATGATGCACTTTAATTCTCAGCTAACTGTTCATTGATCTAAAATCGTCGTTGGTCAGTTTATTGAGTAATTGCGAGTGATGGGGCGCATAGGCCGAAGTTAGGATTCGGCGAGAGTCGGCATTTGCGGTACATTCCACGGCAAAACTTCGGGATATCTCTATGAATGCTTCAAGAGATAGTTCGCATATTGTGAATTGTCTTAGTTGTGCATTTTAAGTATGTTCTGAAAATTATATGCGCAAAATGTTTCTTTTATTTCTAAAACAAAACTACAGCAAAAAGGACACACCGTGCAGTCATGTATCCCTTTATTAATCAACAAAAAAACGTTAAGATTGAATTTTTAATTTTTTTCATCATTTATTAGTTTTTTTAACATGAAACTACGTTAAACTGTGTTCATAAAGAACGTTATAAAACCGATTGACATATTTGTTACATTTTCATGTTCCCTAAAATTAAAACAAAGCGGCATGTTCAGGCTTATTTAAGATGGACGTTGATAAGGCTATATCGTGAATAAGATCGAGTTTACTATGTTTTCTATAGCGCGTAAAACAAACAGATACGTCGGTGGTCTCGTGGTATCAATTAAGTCAAAACAATTAGATTGCAACAAAATTGTCTCTGTTATTGAAATAGCTTTGATCTAACTTTACGGCGTAAATGAACAGTTTTTGTCGCATCGTTTGCTGCGTCTATTTTTCCCGCCAAGCCTTCAACAACATGGTTCAATGCACATATCATTTCATGTTTTTTAGCGCAATTTAAGTACCCATCAACGAACTTAATGCACTTCAATGTAACTTTACTTGTAGCTTAATTATGTTTTAGCTCGAAGAAACTTGAACATAATTAACTTTTCTAAGTAATCTTATAGCTCTGATGTCGGATTGGTCGGTTAGTGCAAATGCACGCATTCTTATCCACTTCACATCCAGGGTAATGCATTTTTATACCTCATCGTGCTGAAGCACCAAAAACTAGAACTGCGGGTTTTGAGTTAAGTATTATTAAATACAGATACACTGAGCATAGTATATATTTGTCACCTTTCATCCAGACCTTTTTTGCGATCTGTCAAACTTGGTAAAATACATATGCCCGTTACTAAAAAAAAGAAAAAAGTAATGGATCAGAATTTTAATTTAAACAGCCTTAAAGAGCCCCTGAAAAAAAAAAATACACAGTCTGGTTGGGACACGCGTGTCGAGAAATAAATTTTACGAGAAAAAAAATGTAAAGCAATATTGGTGCCGAGAGATTTATTTAAAATTCTGCGCGCAAAGTTCATGACGTCACGGAATGGTCATTCGCTCTTTCCACCTCAACGAGAAGGCGCAGCCGATCCACCTCTCCTCCACGCACCCGAAATTCCGAGAGAGAAAACAAGTGGAAAGGATGTGACTACCCACTAAATCGCGTCTCGCGCCGACATCATTGCTCTAATTTTTTTTTTTCGGGTATAATACATTTTTTGACACGCGTGTCCCACCCAGAGCCACTCGATATGGCAGCGAAGCTGCCAGAGTAGCGCCACGCTTTTCCCTGTGCCGCCTCTCACCGTGATTGGTCACACGCGGTACCATAGCAACGAGCCGAGCTGGCTCGGTTCCCTTAGCAACCGAGTGACTACTCGTCACGTGACCTTGCAAGAGCCGTGATGTCACGGTAAGATGGCAGCGCCCAGAGCTGGTGGATACGAGTTTGTTCGGTGCGCGGTAGTCGTAATGTGCCGCTGCTTTCCGACGATTTCGGACTTCTTCGTGCTCTCTGACTCAGGTATAACGTGAAGATCTAAAAGAATGAGATTTTATACCTTTTCTGTGCAAGATCGCTCTGGATATTAGCACCTGTGCGACAGCATCAGTCATATCGCCGTAGCGGTGCTCGGTTTCCTGGATGTGTTCAAGAATCGATAAGACTTTTTGCATGCAATTTTCGCATACTTCTAGCCTTGTTTGAACGTTGAAATGTCTGAGAATCGATGCGAAATGTATGCGTCGCATGTTGGACCTTTAGGAAGTTGTTTCTGCCCCAGGTAACCGCGGAATCGCAGAAACTTTTAGCGAGGAAGCTCCGGCGATATTTACGTTTTGTACTAATCAACGGATATAGCTTCTAGGATAACATTTTTGCATTTTCTAGCTTCCTTTAAATGTTGGAATTTCTGAGAATCTAAACGAAAGGTATACGTCGTGTGTAGGGCCTAGGGGATGTTTTTCAGCCCTGGGTCACCGAATAATCACCGCAACTTTAAGCGAGGAAGCGCCTGCGATCTTTAACCTTTGGTACTAATCGACGATTTTACGAATCGACAGTTATAAAGACTTTGATAAACGTGCTTTCCATGCAATAGCTTGCATTTGATCGCAGTGTTTTTTTTTTTTTTCAAGTGACAAGCTGGCGTTTGCTCAAATGACGTAATATGAAATGACCTGCTCTATAACAATGCATCAACACATACTATTAAACTTATATGCTCAGAGGTGTGTTCGTCTTTGTAATTAACAAGTTACAGACAATTATTTTTTGCGAGTGTAATATTTGTTTTCTGTAGCTGGGCCCGTTTTGTGCTCGTTAATGTCCGTGTGCTATGATGTTATCAATTATCATCATGTGTGTATGGTTCTAAATATCCTCTTTGCAATGCCTACAAAAGCCAAAATGACGTCAGCCGACCCCAGCTCACGGATTTGACACGAAAACTGCGTCACTCGAACGTATGCGCTCGTCAACAATCAATCCGTCGACGAATATTTGAATTCGCGTTCGTGGCCAATGAGTGCACTGACGGAACTTATCATCACTTGCGAATGCCAAGTTCTATGGTGTGCTTAAAAAGCACGGTGGAAGCTTGGGGTCATCACACCGGTGCCCTATAGCATGTAACGGCCCCGTGATTCCACTGTTCTCTTTTGAGTTGAGGATTAAAGCTAAGGAAGAAGAAGTTAAAAAATCATTTCATGGCCCCTTTAACACGAGTATGCGTGCTACACCAGAAAAAAATATTGACTTTTTGCATGCCGGTAAACTTCCGGATGACCACTTGGCCTGTCTGCAAGAACACCTCATGTCCGGCGTCCGTCTCTTTTGATGGCGTTAACAATCCTCTGTAGACCCCCGTGCTGTCCTTCTTGGTTTAACCCCGTCGACTGTTCATTGCCCAAAACGAGGGTGATACCGTCGTCGACGTCGCTCCTCGCCAGTCGGTGAGATAATTTCATCTTGAATGAATGATTGGGTCTTGAAGAAGTATGGTGCTGAGCATACATTCTCTTACTATGGGGCAGTCGAGCAGCAGTCATGTCCCAAGGCAATCGTCCTATCGTGGCCGGCGTAATAGGATTTTGTTCCATAGGAGCGAAGTCCGAAAGTACAAGGACGGTACGTTCGTCCCACGAAGCGGCCGCCATCCCGGCGGCTGGAAAACCCCTCGCCTTGTCCGTGCACCTACGATACTTAGCAGCTCTCGTCGCCCGACAGTTCCCCGGCTGAAAATCGTTTCACTTCATAGAAGAAACGGGCACCGCTTTTCCAGAGGCCCATGCCGTACCGCCATGCAAAGCGTCTTTTACAACTTTTCAATGGACGAATGGAGATATCAACTAGCAAAAAATTGCCGCCCGGCGTCGCTAGCAGCACGGTTAC
>JAZHYW010020105.1:0-30476 GCA_037355805.1 Ixodes ricinus | reverse complement strand
TAATTTATCGTGAACTCCGCCTACTTCTTAACTTCACAGTAATAAAATCATCTTACCGTTTCAAAACCCTTTTGAAAAATCGGTAAATTTAAAACAAATCCTGATACCTACATCATTAATCACGATAATTTTCTTCTTACTAATCATCAGTACCCTACGAGAAAAGTCATTTGTATGAGAAATTTCTTGTGTCCAATAAACACGTATGAATCATACAAGATATGTAAGAGCGCGTAAGAACCACATGACAACTAAATAAGAGTGTATAAGCAACCATATAAAACTTTATACAGACCTATAAGAAACTTCCCGGGGTTTCCACATAGCCATGAACGTGCTTGTATATCTTACATAGTTCTTCTATGGCTCTTATATGGTTCTGTATGGTTCTCATATGGTTCTCATATGGCTCTTATATGATCTTATACATCTTGTATGATTCATTGGTGTTTATGACAATACATTTCTCATACAAATGAATCTTTTCAATAGAATTCTATAACGTTTCTGGAGTTCTGTGAAAATTCTGACCCTCAACCTGTTTAATTGCTTAATTATTTCAAAATTACATTGTTGCCTTCGAAACAAATTTCTAATCACACACAGAGAAGCATTTTTTTAATTCAGTGCTGCCATCTGGTACCACGGCCACAAACTAAACCATGCCAACTGGGCCAAAACAGTGAGTGCGTGAGACCGGGGAGCTGGCTCGTCCTAATTGTTCGACGACAGCATCGATGCCAAAGTCAAACTTTCACAAAGCAGTATAACAGGGAGTGCACTTGGCACTGATTTAAAATGGCACAGTCAGGTATCCTTTTTGGTTCAAGGCTAGCAATATGTTGGCGGGATTCAAGCAGCGAAGAATAAATGTTTTATGTCGACCATTTTAGACAATACTGGCATCGTCTGGGATCTGCGCACTAGATATATATATATATAATTCAAACAGAGCGAACTCCGAATCAAACATAAGCGGTTCCAGTCTCTGAAAAATCTGGGATCAAAAAAGAGTCATATTAAACGTTAGAGTGGCAAAATAATACACCCACATTATGAACATGATCAAGGAGTGCTGAAACAAAGTATGCAAGACTAATAGTTGTGAATTAAGCTGATATAAATGGTGAGATATTGTGTAAAAAAGGCAAAATATGAGAAACTGTGCAACGATGTGCGAGGCTGGGGAGGTACAAACCATCTTTCATTGATGTTACGCTTGCGGTGCTGTTATACTTGGCCAATATGAAGCATACAGCTCTGTTTTGAACACCTTCAAGTGAATCAATGAGGTAATTGGTAGAGGGATCCCCGATGGAAGCCGCATACTTTAGCTTGAACCTTACTAGTGTTTTGTAAAGAAATGTTTTTAATTAAGAATGATGGGGCGAGATAAAAATTAGGTTTCAAGCCTTCGATTTGCATTGTCCGTCACAGATTTGATAAAAAGATTCCAGAAAAGGTCAACACTTAGAATCACGCTCAGATACTTGTTTCACTTTATAAGTTATAGGGGTGTGTTATTAGGTCTCCTAGCAAAATTTGAATTGACTTGTCGTGTTACGCGCATTATTTTGCATCTGTTAATATTGAGCGCCATTGACCAGATTTCACACCAGTGTAGTATGTGATCTAGGCCGTGTTATATTTTTTGTGAGTCAGAGTCATTAGATATTACGCAATAAATAGCACAGTCGTCAGTTTGATTGAAGAAGAAACGAACCGCTTATAAGTCATTCATATAAATGTGAAGAAGTGGAAATCTCACAACGGGCCTACCTCTAGGTACTCCGGAAGAAACGAATACGGGGCAGTGGATAGCATTACACCTTGCAAATTGCGAGTGATTAGGTAGAAATGATACCAAGCGGTTAAACACGTTAGAGTTTATGTGAAGTTTACTCAACTTAAGCAATAAAAGTCGGTACGATACTCTGCCAAACGCCTTAACAGAAGTCTAGAAATATGCAGCCCACACGAGATTCTTGATCAAATGCTAAATGAAAGTAGCTGGTATAGAAGCAGAATTTGCGTTTCAAAAGATAAATTATTTCTAATGCCATGTTGACCTGTGGAAAAATAAATTGGATTCTAGTAGGTTAGCGAGTTCCGTTTAGATTATGCGTTTAAAAACATTCCCTGGGAATGCTGGTTAGTGAGATTGGACTATAATTGATAGCAACTTGCTTATTATCAGATTTGTGCGAGAAATAACTTTACAAATTTTCCAGTTGGCTGGTAACAATGAAGTCTCAAGCGATTGTTGAGAAATATGTGCAAGAAATACGGAAGAGTATTGATTTGTAGCTTTAAAATTTTGAGTTAATCTCATCTACTACAGTCGCCGAGGACAGCTTAAGACAATTGATGATGTTCAGAACAGCATTAGGAAGAAATGACGATAAGATTTATCAACGGAAGGAATCAACATGATAGCTTGGGTTTGCACAGATGGGGTTGCTAGAAAAAGACCTAATAAACACTTCCTGGAACATTGTAGCACATATAGATTCCTCGATCAGAGTTTCGTGCTAGTGTTTTCAATGAAATACATGAGGGTCTGTCCCGGTGGGACAATACATTCAGAATTGACGCGGATTATTTTTTAACATAGATGGTAATAAATTGTGGAGGAAATTGAGCCTAGCACTCTGAAATGCGCTCTTACAACACTGAGCAGCACTGAAGTAATTCTGCCAGCGAACTGGGCAGGACGTGAGCCTGGCAGCTCTAAATAAACGTTTCTTTTTGTTCGATAACCTCAGAAGCGCCCTGTTGAACCATGGTGAAGTAGAATTTACAATTATGGTTTTCAAAGTATAATTTTTTTAGTGAGCGAAATCACCGCTTCCTTGAAAAGCGTCCAGTTAGTTTCAACAGAGCGCTCTGAGACGTTCTCAAAAGAAACCTCTAAAAAGCTGCAAAATTCAACATTAATAGCATCGATATTGGCTTTCTATAGTCCCGGATAATGTTCTTTTGATTTCTCACACAAGTTGAAGGAATGCATAACAGGTGGTCACAGAGGCCGGAAAGGTAAGTAATTGGACCAATTAGGTTGGGCATAGTAGTCAAAACCAGATCTAAAATGTTTGACGTTGTAGCCGTCACTCTCGTAGTTTAATGAAATGGAAATCAGCTAGCATACTTAAGAACTTCGCACAGCCTGTTGAAAACGGGTCAGAGCAGGGCTCACTCGGTCCCCAAACAATGTTAGGATAAATTAAATCACCCATTAAAGCAGGGGCGTATTTGGAAAACGCGTTGTAATTGCATTCAACGCATCATGTAGTTTATCTGTAAAGTCAGTAACGTACGAAGGTGGCCGATAACAGCTCCTCAATACAAACTTTTGATGTCGAATGATCATTCACACCCAGATTACATCTAGAGGACTTAAAGGGATACTACAACGAAATTTCGGCGCTCATTTTTCGGTCTATAGTGTTCAAAAGCAGGGTGTCGAACCGAACCCGAACCCGAACCGAAAACCGGATGGAAACCGTAATTTTGACCGAACCGGTACGAAACCGAAACCGAAATCAAACGCTTCCTATTGAACCCGAACCGGAACGAAACCATAATCTGATATGGCGGTTACCAGTTCAACGAAAGCGGTTCAGGGCCAATTGTGTCAATAATTGGTCTTAACGGGAAAAGTTACGGGAGTATTTCATTCTGATATTGTCAAGACTAATCCTACATACTGTGAGATATTTTTACATTTCTTTTATTGCATACGTAATAAAAAATACATCATCATCAAAAGCAGAGACACAAAGAGACCGCGTAGTCAGCGAGCTCGCTCAGTTCCCACCGCTACTTAGGCATCTGGAGAGCTTCAACTGCACTTTGTTTCTTGGGTTGACCCTGGCGGCGCGAAAGTGGCGGCGGCGATTTCAAAGCACCGTGTGGCCGCTAGGCTACGTAATGTCCAAGTGTCGGAGCGGATTGCGCCACTATAGGCACAGAGGCCCATGCGTCCGCGAAGGTTTGACCTCAAGATGGACCGCAGTTGCAGTCGATGAGCCATTGAGCCAATCGAGCACTGAGAGCGCACCACGTGACCTACCGCTTGAGTGCAGCGACATGCTGAAGCAAGCTGGGACAACAACCGCGCTGAGTCGGCACTACAGTTTGTAGGGTCGCCTGTGGTGCATTTCAATGAAAAACAATCTTTTCTTCAACGTGTTCGAAATGTTACCTTATAAAAAAAATGGCTTGTTGGAGACAACGTTACTCGGCGATGATTCGCCGACGCGCCGCGCGTTGGAAGCAGACTTGTGCTTGTTACTTGAAAAATATAACTGATTACAGTTGCAAATTACCGAGCCTCAAATGTAATGGATAGTCATTACAAATTTCTTTCGCTGAAAAGTAACGGATTACTTTACTTGTTACAAGTTACTGAGAACCATGGGCGTACCAACCGGGGGGGGGGGGGGGCGCTTGTCTCGCAACCAGTTCTCAGAGTGTGTGTGTTGTGGGCGGGGGGGGGGGGGGGGCAAGGCATGTGTCCTGCTCCCCCACCCCCTATGAAACAGCCGCCAATGGGCAGGGCAAATACCGGCCGGCGCCGCCCAGGGACACCAAGGGCGCCGCCCCTGGCCCTTAGGGGGGGGGGGTAGTTTGCCTCCCACTCAAAAACAAGTTGGTACGCCACTGCTGAGAACCACAAGCTTGAACGACCAGAACTCTATCAGCTAACCAAGGCTGCTCCGGCAGCGCCAGCTACGTAAGTCAGCGTAGAGCGAACCTTTTCAGGTCTCAAGTTTGTACTTTCACCGCTTCGAGCCAACTTGAACGAGTCGACGATAGACAACATCATGTTAATCCGCGCGAACAGAAAGGCTCCATAAGTATATATAACTCTATGGAACGTCATAACATGTAAACGTTCCAGTGGGGTTTGATCAAATATATTCCTCTTTTGCTGTGGGATAAAATAATTCTGAATAAATATAATGATTTCAATACGCTGGCGCTTTTTGTGTAATTTATTTATTTTTATTTATTTAATTGTTTAAACACTTTAAGCAACTCGGTCGGTATTTCATAGGAGATGGGTTACAATGAAAACAGGTAACAAACGGGTAGCAGCGCGAAAACCAACACGGACGCAGGAAAGGAATGGACAGGACTAGCGCTAGACTTCAACTGAACGTTTATAGAAAAGAAAACACAAAGGAAAACAACCAAATTACCAGACCGTCGCTGCATCAACACGTGCTCAAAAAGATATTTCTTTTTTAAATAAATATATTGAGGTTTGGCTGACGCATTGGACTCCTTCCTTTCCTATCTCGTAGGCTTCCAGCAGTTTGCGTGCAGTCTTGTCAGCCCCTCTCCCAAAACCGTGATCCTCTCAAATTTCGGCACACACAAGCAAGTGACGCAGTGTAGAGGAAGGTAAACTCCCGAGGTTGACCGCAGCGACAGTGCGCGCTCACGTGTTTCCGGTCAGACACGACGGCCAGTCTGGCCGATGTATACACGACCACAGATTAACGGGATTCGATAAACTACCCCAACTGTTCACTCGACGTACCCGTTTCTTTGTTCTACTCCCATTTGTTTCCTCTCGTTCCCCCGTCAGCCACTCTGGGGCATAGCTGCGACATCTTACTGAACGCCGAAAACACATAGCATGTCTATAAAAAACACGTGTGAAGAGCGAAACAAACAAAAACGTATAGAGGGCAAGCAATCCAGCTAGAGACCTTTTTACTATTTTCAAAATCATAGCCCAGCGTCCGTTCTTCATAGCCCAGCACATGCGGTGCATTTCAGTGCTACGCTTCGGACGCAGTGCTGATGGCACGGCGCGCTCTCGCATGGTCTAAATGCACGTGCAGCTTGTTGGCGGTCTATGGTACCCTTGTGACGCGCCCTCTAGAGACAAACGTCATATGCGTAACAGCATGGTGTTTAATGCTTGAAATCATTGCGCTCAAAGAACACCGCCAGCACCATCAAAATTAGCCCTTTCACATCTTATTCCGTCGATGATAAATCCTTTCCGACGTCATAGTCAGCGTTCGGCCAATCGTGGAAGGCCGACCAGCAGCGCTTTTGGTCGCGCACGGGGCTATACCCATCCCGAAATTACGCCCTTT
This sequence comes from Ixodes ricinus, assembly GCA_037355805.1. Lineage (NCBI taxonomy): Eukaryota > Metazoa > Arthropoda > Arachnida > Ixodida > Ixodidae > Ixodes > Ixodes ricinus. Next base: position 24,360 of record JAZHYW010020105.1, on the reverse strand, counting down.
TCTGGCAGAGTTTGAAATACTGCACAGCTGCGTGTGCAAAAGACACCATAAATATGGAAAGTCGATCGTTTATATATAGTTAAGAACAGTATTATACAAGTAATAGTTTTGCCACATTAATGGTGTCTTTTGCGCACGCCACTGTGCTTAATAGCTGCCTGAAGAGGGAGTAGTAGCAGGATGGGTCTATTGCAAAAAATCTCGTGCTCAGAAAATGCTACATGAAGTTCTCGGTCAATTTTCAAAGTTTGAGCTAGGAACCGGTTTGAACCGGTTCGCGCTTATTAAAACCGGTAACCGGAGTGATATTAGGGAGTTTTAGTAAGCTCGTTCCGATGCCTATACGATATCCCCGATAACGATACGATGCATGCGCAAAGGCGGCGGCGGGTATCGGGTTTCGCTATCGGAGTCATCGGAACGATCTACTTAAAACTCTCCATTATGTGTGATACCTTAAACCGGAACCGAACCGGAACAAAATATAATGCTACTGAACCCGAATCCGAACCGAACCGAAATAGGAACCGCTTCGACACCCTGATTTAGACTCCGCAAAGTTGGTCAGGCAATTAAATGAGACGACGAGTGTCCCGGATGTGCTGGAATATTTGCCAGTGCAGAGTGACGTGCGACCATAGATCAGTAATTTTGACCGCCAGCCCCTGGGGCGGGGAGGGGGGGGGGGGATTCGGGGGGTCTTAAACGTGCATAGCGCAGTAGTGATCGCACGAACGCACTGTTTTACGATACTCATCCAGTTCGAAACGGCCAGGGGCGGGCACGAGGTTGAGGCTCAGAAAAACCTTGAAGCGACCTGGCAAACTACCTACCTCCCCACCCCTTGCACGCCGGTAGTAATCCGATCGAACGCCGCCCGAGTGACGCTAGCATATAGTAAGTTAAGTTTGTAATTGAAAAGAAGAAGAAGTCGAACTTATCGTTGCTGATCCTGAGCTCGTCTCAATATTTTTCCTTTTTAATCAAAGTTCTCACCTCCCTGGCCAGCCAAACGCAACATTTTCTTCGAATTGAGTCGATCGCTCATCTGCCATGGCCGAGGCCGGCCCTTCCTCCGGCCAGGACACACCTTCAGTTGAAATGGAAGAATTGCCTATGGGTACGTCAAGTGCTTCGAGCACAATCTCCTACTACGAGAGCATCTCCGACGATCCCGGTGACGATTCCGACCCATATAATCTGGTCCAGAATCGCAAAAAACGCAAAGCTTCCAGCAGCTCCGAGACAAGTAATAAGACCGTCAAAAACACGAAACAAGAACATCCCCACCTCGTAGTGGTACTGAAGCCAAAAGATCCATCCAAAATAATCGCCACAATCAATCCGCTGAAAATCACCGAGAAGCTAGAGATGACTGCCCCAGATGGAATCATCCTTGTCAGGCCAAACCGAAGGCTGAATCTACTTGCTATAGACACGAGAAACAGAGATGCGACAAAAGCTTTGCTTTCACTGACCACCATCGGAGGCATCCCTGTCCAGGCCTACGAGCCTTTTCCCCGTGAATCTGCCATCGGAGTTGTATACGGAGTACCGTCAGACATAAACGACACGGAACTTCAGGTGGCTATACGAGCTACGGCGCCTGTTATCTCCGTTCGTCGGCTAGGCACGTCCCAAGTTGTTAAGGTTGTCCTCAACACAGACATTTTGCCGGAATACATCACGATTGGATATACAAGATACAGGATGGAACCGTTCGTAGAGAAACCTCGCCAATGCTCGAAATGCAATGGGTTTGGACACATTCGAACCGCGTGCACGAAAGAGTCACGTTGCACACGCTGCGGGGGACCACATGAACGCACCGGCTGCAATGCAGACAACCCCTCTGCACGAACTGCGGCAAAGCTCATGACTCGACATCTCATCTTTGTCCGGCATACCAAAGAGAACAAAAGATATACAAGTACAAGAGCCAAGCTAAAGTTGGCTATGCGTCAGCGAAAGCGGCGCTGCTCTCATCGAAAGAACAACTGACAGAAGAGACCCCTAAAACGACTGCGTCAAAGAAAAACAAACCATCCGCGGCTCAAGAGCTCCCAACGAGCGAAGACTCCTCATCAGCCGAGCCGTCCAACCCGAGACACCCGCAGAAATACGCGAAGAAAAACACGAGTAATCTCCCACTCAACTGGAACAGTGAAGATGAATTTCCAACTCTTCCCACACAAGTTTCAAAATCCACTGATAAATCAGAAGGGGAAACCAAACGGCCTGAAAAGAAGTCTACACGACAGCAACCACCAATGTCTGAGGCCAAGATTCAGACAGTTGTCAATGTCATCCGCAATCTTCTTTGCTCTTGGGATTCGCCTATAGCCAAAGCGCTTATTACGTTGATTGATGCTGTCCTTCCATTCGTGATGCTCTGGTGTCACTAGATAAATTACGAAGTGAGGCCACTGTCCTTCAATGGAACGCAAGAGGTTTTCGAAATAGGCTGTCAAATTTTCGGCAATTCCTCTTCAAACATAAATTTCCTGTAGTAGCAATTTCGGAATCAAGAGTAGGACCTAACATCAGATTATCTGGTTATGAACTTCTTCACTCCCACAGAGAAACCGGTCTTAGCAGAGTATTACTCGGCATTCGAAAAGATCTCACATTTATTGAGCACAATATTTCGTCCCATAGGACAAATGAATATATTGCTGTGACTATAAAAAAGGCGACATCTCATTCAGTGTTATAACTGGTTATATACCTCCTCGAGCAGAATTTGACACTAAGAGACTTGAAGCTATTCTCCAACAAACCCCGTCACCACGTCTTCTGACAGGAGATTTTAATGCTCACCATACACTGTGGGGAAGTACGAAGAATAATGCTCGAGGAAGGGCATTACTTGGAATTACGCTAAACCATGATCTCGTGATACTCAATGATGGAAGTCCTACATTCTTTAAAGGTGCATCAGTGAACAGCCCTCTAGATATTTCGTTTGCATCTTCAGGTCTCGCTGAAGAAACTACATGGTTCGCTGACATTGAAACTCACGGAAGTGACCATGCACCTACATACACACCCCGCAGGGGGCACCTGTGAAAGCAGGTGTTTGGAGAGTGGCGTCTCCACGGACCCCGAGCCCCGCAGGGGGCGCCTGCACCTTAGGTGCTAGGTGCTTGGTGAGTAGCGTCACCACGGACCCCAGCCACATTGGCGACACCACAGACCCTGAGTAAAAAGTGGCTAAGACCCACCCACGTCTGGCTGTGCGTGGCGAGCCCGTGTCCGGGGAAAAGGGCATCCTGGTGGTTGAGCCGAACCCGGGGTAGGTTTGGACCCTTCGGGGCCCCCCGGGTGAGGCAACACACCACTTTGGCCCCCGCTTCTCGTAGACGGGTGTCCTGGCTTGGCCCGACCAGGATGATGCAGTCAGTCGCCATTTCTTCTACTATCCCCTCTCTTCTTTCTCTTTCCTCTTCTCTCGCCTTTTCTATTTCAACTTCTTTGGCGGCAAGGGCTAACCTTGGGTGGCGACAGACCCCTGTCTAGCACCACACTGGGTTATAGTGCCTGGGCAGCGCTGATAGTGTAATGTCGTCAGCCAAGCCATTCTTGCTATGGCGCATTACCTATCCCCGTGTTGGGCTCCGTGGTGGGCGGCGCACCCGGGGCACCGAAGATTTTCCCATTATTATGGGTTCAAAACGAAACTTTCTTGATCGGCCTCTGAAAAGAGGCCGCACCGAAGCTCTACTCCTTGAAAAAACACCATCTATACCTGAAAAATTTCCAAAATTCCTTGTCATGCATTCAGAGACCGAAAAACCTCTTGCCAAACTGTCCCCATTCCTCGTCGCGAAGGTGATAGAGGGAGTGGTTGGTAAAGACTTTCATGCCAAAAAAATGTCATCTGGCGACCTCCTCATCCAGGTTAACACTAAGCGACAAAGTGACGCTCTCCTAGCACTAAACTCTATCTCGGACTATAGGGTCACTGTCACAACACACCGCACCCTTAACACGGTTCAAGGTGTCATCTCTGAGGATGACCTCCTTGATACACCAGAGGAAGAAGTCGTTGAGGGACTGGCCACACAGGGAGTGGTGGCTGCACGGCGGATCACCCTGCGTCGGGATGGTGTAGAATTGAAAACTAAGCATATTGTTTTAACATTTGAATCGACCTCTCTTCCCGAAGTTGTTCGAGCCGGCTACCTCCAGTGCCGCGTCCGCCCCTATGTGCCGAATCCGCTGCGCTGCTTTAAGTGCCAGCGGTTCGGGCATGGGTCGCGGAGCTGCCGGGGGACCAACAAGTGTGCCAAGTGCTCTAGTAAAGAGCACGTTGCTGAAACATGTGAGAACGAACCTCTGTGTTCAAACTGTGAAGGCCACCACCCTGCTTATTCCAGATCCTGCCCTGTCTGGAAACAAGAAAAAGAAATTCTCGCACTAAAAATTAAAGAAAATATAAGCTACATTGATGCAAAGAAACGCTTTGCGTTCGTCTCTAAAGGCTCTTATGCCCAGGCCGTGCACAGGGGCTCGGCACGGCCAATGGTGTCGACGGGAACGCAGACGTCTTCGGACGACTCGCGTCTCTCGTTAGGTCCCCCTTCCTCGGGAGCAGTGCCAGTTGCACTGCCTTCAAACCGCAAGGTGGATGCTCCCCCATCAGCGTCCACCTCGGGAACGGTGCCCAAGGCACCGCCTCCAAACCGCAAGGTGGATGCTGCTGCGTCAGCATCCACCTCAGGGCAGGGTATGACCTCCCTGCCCCACCTGCTGCCTCGGTCCCTCGGGGCCGGGGTCTCCAACCCCGGACCTCTGCTCCTCAGAGGAAGCCTGGGGAGCACCCCAAGCAGTCGACCTCTGCAGGTCAACCCGAGGCCATTGCCTCCCCAACAGAGGAGCCAATGGATGAGAGCGGACCCAGATCTGACGAGGACGCCCTCCTCTCAGGATCTGAGTCCTCCTCTTGTGCTCCCAGTGGTCCCACTGGGAAACAGAAGGAAGTTACGAAAAAGAAAAATGCCCCGCGTATTAAGATTGATTTTAAGACCTGAAGATCCCTTTTGATCAGTATGTTCTCGTTTTTTCTCTTTCGCGCTTTTTTCTAACTTTTTAATATTTGCTCAACTGTTTTTTAAATAATGAGTTTTATGCAGTGGAACTGCAGAGGTCTTTTTAGTAATTTAGACGATGTGAGGTTCCTGTTACATAAACATGAACCTTCCGTATTCTGTCTGCAGGAAACATATCTGAAGCCATCTAATATAAATTTTCTTAAATCGTATCAGATATACAGGAGGGATCGAGTGACGACCTCTGGCGCTTCTGGGGGAGTTGCAATTATTGTAGACAGTAGTTTACCTGCCTGCGAAGTCTCCCTTAACACCTCTCTGGAGGCCGTTGCAGTAAGGTTGCTACGAGATCGCCTTATTACCATCTGCTCCATTTACATCCCGCCTTCATCATCCTTGGAACTTTCCCAGCTTGAAGCCTTAGCTGACCAACTGCCTGAACCTTTTATTTTAATGGGCGATTTTAATGCACATAACCCGCTCTGGGGTAGTGATCGGACTGACACCCGGGGTTCTGTTGTGGCACGGTTTTTGTCTCTCAGAGAAGTGTGTGTTTTAAATACTGGAGCACCAACATATTTCAGTTCTCATAACTGCTCTTTCTCCTGTCTTGACCTCACTATTTGTTCATCTGCGATTTTTACCGATTTTACTTGGAACGTATTAGATAACCCTTATGGGAGCGACCACTTCCCAGTGTACCTCACTCCGCTAGAAGTTCTACCTAGGCTTCCTTGTTGTCCCCCTCGTTGGAAGACCTCTTCAGCAGATTGGGAGCTTTTCAAGTCAAGCATTCCTTCCTCCTTGGACCTTTCACAAGTGGCCTCTGTGGACGATGGAAACGCACTAATAACAACAGCGATCCTTGAGGCAGCCCGTTTGTCCATCCCACAGACATCCGGCAACCTGCCGAGACGCCCAAAGCCATGGTGGGATGATGAGTGCAGAGAATCCCGAAAGCGACAAAACTGTTCTTGGGGAAGGTTTAGAAGGTATCCGACCTCCACAAACCTCCTGGCATTTAAACAGTTGCGGGCAAAAGCCCGCTATATCAGAAAACGGGCCAAAAAGAGATCCTTTTGCTCGTATGCATCCTCCATCAATAGTTTCACACCGGCCAAGATTGTCTGGGACAGAGTGGGAAGAATGGAGGGCGACTACCGTTCTTTCTCAATCCCCTTGCTTTTAGCTGAGAATGGAGAAGCTTATTCATCGTTATACGAACAAGCCAATGCACTGGGTAAGCACTTTGCACAAGTCTCCAGTTCCGAAAATTACACTACAGAGTTTCTACGGTTTAAGTCCAAATGTGAGAGAACTCCAATTCGTATGTCAGATGATTGTACTGAAGAATATAACCGTCCCTTTTCTCTTGTCGAGCTTCGTCGAGCCCTTGCGGCTACAAAACCCACATCCCCTGGACCTGATTCAATTCACCCCACTATGCTTTCCCACCTACCTGATACATTTCTTGTCACTCTCCTTCAGTTTTTTAACATAATTTGGGCGAAAGGGAAATTTCCCAGCTCCTGGAAACAGGCTGTGGTCGTTCCCATTTTAAAACAAGGAAAGGACAGAAGCAAAGCCACGAGCTACAGGCCAATTGCCCTCACTAGTTGTCTGGGAAAGACGTTTGAACGGCTGGTCAACAGTAGACTCGTCTACGTGCTAGAACGAAAGAAACTTCTAAGTAATTTCCAGTGTGGTTTCCGCACTTCCAGGTCTACTGTTGACCATCTGGTGCGCCTCGAGACGACCGTCCGGGAGGCTTTTGTAAATAGGCAGTTTTGTCTTTCGGTGTTTTTTGACCTTGAAAAGGCCTACGACACCGCCTGGCGCTACGGCATACTTCAGGACCTCATCTCGATGGGCATAAAAGGGAGAATGTTTAACTGCATTTCCGACTTTCTGCAGGATCGTGGCTTTCAGGTACGCCTGGGGGCTACGGTCTCTGACCCTTTCCCCCAGGAGAATGGCGTACCGCAGGGCTGTGTCTTGAGCGTCACTTTGTTTATTATAAAAATGAATTCTCTGTCTCAGGTGATTCCGCCCATGGTCTCCCATTCTCTTTACGTCGACGATGTCCAAGTTTGCTTTTCTTCGTGTAATCTAGCTATCTGTGAGCGCCAAGTTCAACTGACGGTGAACAAGATGAGTAGGTGGGCTGATCAGAACGGTTTTCGGTTTTCCGCCGAGAAGACCGTGGCGGTCTGTTTCTCTCGAAGGCGGGGAATATTTTCTGTTCCATCGCTGTCCATCAAAGGTGCGCCTATTCCTGTTAGGACAGAACATAAGTTCCTCGGTTTAAAGGGGGCCCTCCGGAGCTTTCTCGAGATCGTCTGTTTATGTTGTTATGTTGCTGTGGTAGGTACAAGTTAATATGTATACAAGTTCCGGATTACAAAACCGTTTATTATGGGCGATGGGTGGCAGCTGGAGTAGATCAGTGATTCCATTTTCTCGCCTTTGGACGACAATCCCCATTCCTCGCCCCATCGCCTCCAACCTCGACCAATGGAAATGCTGCATCTACGCGGTGAATGCGTACCGTTATTATTGCAACCTCTTTTAGGCCTGTTGTAAATTTGAGTTTGAGAAAAGCATGCAGGCCTGAAGTTGTGCGGTGGAAACATGAGTTCGCAAATATCGTTCCAAAACTCAAGCGAACTATGTTTACTCTCCTCGCAAGCTTGCTGCGCTGGGGATGATGCATCGGCGCGTCGGCGGCGGCAGCTCGTCACTTCCCGGGGCGTGCAGGCGTGCAGGCTGCGGGACACGCAAAAAGCATCGGGGATACCGACCATACGAAATGGCCTCTATGTCCGCTGTCCGGTTTGGGATTACCCAGCTCCAGGACGCCAGTGTCGCAGTGGACCAGAGCGCGACGGTGCGGTGTGACAGAACGACGACCGCCGGGCACCTGCCGCAAAAGTCCGGGGCCCCTGACGACGGTACCGCGCGTGTCTGAGATTCCTCCGTGGGTCGGCGGTCGGCCGGCGCTGGTGACGCGCAGTGACGCTGGAATCCTTCGCTCGCGAATGCCACTGACGCGCGCTGTAAAGAGATGCCCCCTCCCGTTTTCCGGGGTCATCTCAGAAAGGGGGCGTGCCGGGGACTTTGATAGCGATTTTGGCAAGAAAATCCGCCGCGCCGTACCGTAATTTGCATGATTTTTGGGATCGCAGGGCCTGTAGATTGAGTTACCGCCATGAAGAGACCTACATTGCAGAACGCTCCGAAAGGGGCCCCTTTAATGTTTGACAGCAAGCTAACCTTTGGCTCACATGCAAAGCGCTCTGGCGAATTAAATGTCAGCGGAAATTAGACATTCTTAAAGTCCTGGCACACCGTTCTTGGGGTTCAGACACGTCTCTGCCTTTTACGACTTGTAGTAGGCATGTGGTTTCGTTCTGTGTGGATTATGGCAGCATTGTCTACGGTTCTGCTAAGTCCTCCGCTTGGTGATGTTGGACCCGGTTCACAATCATAGCCGATCGACTAGCAATCGGGGCCTTTCAGACATCGCCTGTTCCTAGCTTGCATGCCGAGTCAAATGAGTGGTCGCTTGATAAACGGAGGTTTTATCTTAGCGAAGCACAGTACTACCTAACACTGCGGACTCTCTCAGCATCAGCACCTTTCGGATTAACGACAGTGATGAAATTATGAACAGACCTCTTCAAAACAAGCCGTCTGTAACGACGTCGCTTTGCAGCTCCGCGTGAAAGATGCCGCAGAGAAGTACAGCTTTGATATATCTTCTCCTGTTACGGAATCTCCCACACAGATTTGCTCCTTGGGAAGATATCGCCGTAACATGCAACCTCTCATTAACAAAAGTACAACAAGGAGAGTTGTCGACTCCAGTGTTATGAAACGAGGAATTCTTCTGAGATAGCAAGTCGTTACGAGACCGGCAAGAGTCGGTTCACCGATGGGACGAAGGGCATTTGTTATGTTGGATGTGCTGGTAGGGCGTGTGCCCAATGTGAAAGGACGAATTAACCCCGATGCATCTGTTTTTTCACTACGCTGAGCTTCTAGGGCTGATATTAGCTGTCGAACAACAGCATTAAACAATAGTTCCAGGAAATCCATAGTATTTTCAGACTCGCTTTCAGTCGCCTCCTTGCCCTGAACTCAGCAGCCGGAATCACCCCCTGCTTTCTCATCCGTGGTAAAATAATAAATGCCCACAAGCTGAAATATTGATATTCAGTTCTGCTGGGTACCCCAGTCATGAGGAATACACGGCGTACGTGAGGAGGCTGACCGAGCTGCAAGTACATGTATAAACAGGTCCCATTGAACACGCACATTCTTCAGCATGACTGATTATGGAAACTGCCACTCTGCGAAACAAAATAAAACTTTCCTGGCAAGTGAATGGAGCTCTGACTGTTACAATAAGTTCCATAGTGTTAAGCCTACTTTGAGTGAATGGCGCAGTGCCGCCCAGACATCGAGAAAGGTTTTATGAAGTTATTCTGTGCCGGCTGCGAATAGGACACACACGCCTAACCCACGGGTACCTCTGTAAAGCCGAAGATCCTCCAGTGTGCGATTACTGCTCTGAGAGCCCTATGAATTATTCTCCACACATCCTACTAGTATGCCCGCAATTTCATATATATGTGAACGGCAGACATAGACGCTACTTCACAATCTTTTTAGAGAGCACATTCCGTTCCACCTGGCACTTTTGCTCGGAGACGAGCCTCTTGTCCCACATACACAAGTGCTTTAACTTCTTGAAAAATATTGGTATTTTAAACCGCCTTTAGCAGATTTTAGTAAAAGTAAAATTTAGCAATGTGTAATTTTAGCCGCTGAGTCTTGTGATGCTTACTCACCATGTGTTTTTTTGGCGCACTACGGCCTACAGATTCTGCTTTTTTTGTTGTGCAAAACCGCAAATTCATTCATTCATCACCGCCAGCAGCACCACAGTGAGAGGTCTGCGTTGCTCAAACGGCGCTTCTCGGTACCTTATACCGACTGGAAAATATTTCAAGAAAAAATGGAATCTGTCAGTTCTACGCTCACTGCAACGGAAACCTTTGTGAATGCGATAACGTCTTCGACTTCGAAGCAACAAGGTCTTTCAACGTGACAAACCCACAGACAACGGTCGATGGAGAATATGAGCGTCTTCGTGCCATCCGTCGAAGGGCTGAACGAAAAGCAAGAAAGACAAAAGAAGCTGAAGATATTCAGGCTTCCAGACGAGCACAAAAACATGTACAGCGGCACTTAGACAAACTTTCAAGAAGACGCTGGAGGTCACTGAGTTCCGGCCTTGATCCCAGGAAGCTAACTACCCGAATATGGCACATCACGCAGAAGCCTCAGCGTAAGGCCAAAGCAAATTCACCCCTTCAGAGCCATTTCTTTGAGACGCCAAATATCTGAAACAGTCGTGGCAGAAGAGTTCTGCATCAAGATTACAAGCTGCCCCTCCGGCAACAATCACAGCAAGGGTGCACCACCTGGGGGCTATGTTGCGCTTTTGGACTCCCAGGAGACTAGGAAGAGGGAAGTGACGCAGGTGTGAATGAACGTATCTCGCACCGCGAAACTCACCGTCATCAGCGACTCCACCAATCAACATCCAAAGAGCGTTGTTGACGTCACTTCCCTCTTCCTAGTCTCCTGGGAGTCCAAAAGCGCAACATAGCCCCCCTGGCCACGTCCCCGTAAGTTCATGTAATTCTATGGACGACCGTTTCAACTTAAAGGAACTAGACATAGCACTCGCTACATCCAACACTAAGTCCTGTCCAGGTCCAGATGGCATACGCTACTCAGCCTTACGTCACTTAGGGAAACTGCTAGAATGGCCCTACTCACTTTATTCAATACCTCATGGGAGACTGGCATTATACCCCAAGATTGGAAAATTGCTCGCGTAATACCAATTCTCAAACCAGGGAAACCACCACTCGATATCAATTCATATCGCCCGATCGCATTAACTAGCTGCATAAGCAAAATAATGGAACGCATGCTGCTTGCACGCATGGAGTGGGATCTTGAAAATAGATGCATTTATCCTTCATCCATGAGTGGTTTCCGACGTGGCAGATGCAGTATTGACAACGTTATAGATCTAGTCTCTAGCATAGAGCAAATGAAATCAGTCAAGCAGGTCACCACCGCAGTATTTGTTGACATAAAAGCAGCCTTCGATTCGGTAGAACACGAGGCCATACTTTCCGACATGAAGGCGATTGGTTTCGGAGGACGCTTATTTACATGGATTTCCAGTTACCTTAAAGAACGAAAAGTCTATATATCGACACAAGATGGCAACACTGAATTCCATGAGGTCAAACAAGGGGTTCCCCAAGGTGGGGTTCTCAGCCCAATGCTGTTTAGCATATGCCTTATAGGCCTTCTGAAGATACTCCCTGTTTCTGTACATGTGTCTTTATACGCTGACGATATATGTTTCTGGTCATCGAGCAAGTCTTTATATATAAACAGAGCCAGGCTACAAAAGCCCTCAACATTGCCGCACGGTACCTTAGCAGCCGAGGCTTGTACATATCACCAGAGAAGTCTGCGGCGTTGGCGTTTACAATGAAACAAACGTACAGATACCCCATTAACTTAGAAGGAACCCCAATCCCATATGTCTCTGAACATGCATTTTTGGGCGTGACTCTCGATAGGCAAATGACGTGGGGACCCCATATTAAACGGCTAAAGAAAAAGCTCACCTCGTTTACACACATAATCAAGATGATCAGTGGAACCAGATGGGGATGCTCTGTATCGGCGCTGATGGCTCTGTATAACGCTCTATTTGTCGGTCTTATGCGCTACAGTTTGCCAGTCATGCAACGTGTTTCACGGTCTTGTTTTAAAGAACTTGAAAGCGCCCAAGCACAAGCACTTCGTGCCTGCTTAGGATTGCCAAAATGTACCTCCACCTCTGGAACTCTGGCGGAATCTCGAGCGAAATCTCCCGCAATATTAAGGACGCAAGAAACACTGCGAGCTCATCTTCGACACAAAACCAGAGTGTATAAACACCACCTGGTAGACATTGTAAAAAATAGACCATCATCTGGCTTTGCGCAAGTTATTATGGTACTAGAAGACTATATGCCAAGTTCAATTGAGGCAGCTGCGATTCCACAATATCCACCATGGAAGTACCCTCATTTGGAAATAAGAACAAGCATACCAGGGATCACTAAAAAAATTCAGCTCCTTCCCCGGTAATTACACAGATATCTCTCGAATATATTCAAAGAACTTACGAGTCGTTTACTCACATCTACACCGATGGTTCTACCATTCCCACATCTTCAACCCTGGGGGTATACATTCCATCCACAGCCACATACATAAAGGCTAAACTAAGCCACGCCACCTCATCAACAGCAACAGAACTAGCAGCTATTCGTGCAGCTGTTGTACACGCGGGCGCTGAAAGCCCACGATGTTGGGCAATACTTGTCGACTCCAGGTCTGCGTTGTACGCTCTTTCTTCGATAAGAAAAGACAACATTAACTCACAACTAGTGCATGATATTTTACAGGCTATTCAGTATGCATCGAATCAGGGACATCACTTCATCTTGCAGTGGATTCCGGGCCACTCCGGGATAATTGGAAACGTGCGCGCCGATAGAGCCGCTAAAGACGCCCACGAGAGCACGATTTCTGTACCTATTCCTTTTTCAAGATCTGATGCCAATCATTTAATCAAATCGTATCGGAAATGAAATCTCACTATCTTTATGGGAAAATCCGCAATATCACTATTACAGCCTTCACCTTATTGATCCTAAACTCGAATTCCATATACACGAACTCATCTCTGTTACGTCACGGCGCGGTGGTGGCGCGTCGGTCGCACTTCCGGTCTGGGGCTGTGGGCGGAAGGCCCCATGTGAGGCGTGTATTCCTGCGTTGTTTTGAAAGGAACCTGACGAAAACATGCCTTTTCGTCAAACCGCCGCGACTGGGGCTGTACTAAAAGAGTCGAGAAAGGTTTGAAGATCAGTTTTCATGTTCTCGGTTCGTCCGAGACCGTGGATATGTGCTGTAAAAATGGTAAACCAGACGCCGCCAGACCACAATTGCTTGGGCGGGAAGCACTTTGGGTTGAATTCACGGATACTTGTGGTCATCAGATTTATTTGTTTTGTTCCAACATGAACGCCGGAAAACCGTCAAGTTGTACGGCCCACCTGCGGACTACGTTCAGTGCGTCTTGAAGTTCGAACGGCCGTCTGATCGTTCGAACTGTCGTCTGCTCTTTCAAACGCTTCTGCTTGTCGTCTGCTCTTTTAGACGACACCGGCCCGTAGACGAAATGTTGGCCCGGTACTTGCGATAAGAAGTAAGTGCAGGCCTCAAAAGACTTACGTTTGAAGGTTGGTAAGCAGGCTCCACGTAAACAGTAGATACAAGGAGATGTTGATTATTGTTACCAGCGGCCATCACCGACTTGTTATGCCCGATTCACTTCGTCCGATCCTGCTTGCGATTTTCAGTATCGACGTCGACCATCTCAGCTACGGTTCACGCTTTTGCAGCCCGAGCGACGTCGCGACTGAAAATTGCGAGCAAAATCTCATCATGTGGGTCAGGCTTTAGCGTACATTCTGCGGCGTCCACGCGGAATGAATCGCCGCATGTCAGATTATTCACGCGAAGTTTTGCGGTGTAACGAGCCTCGTTAATTTCGCTGACGCCGCTCATGTAGTCAGACATTGCCAGGAAGACGTAGAATCAACAATTCGAAAGCGATAAAGGGCAGGGGGACTCACACCGACGCCGACAACAGCGCGTTTCAATGGTTTGTTTATGGGCGACGGCGAGTTTGTTGCCCACACCCCCACCGCGCATGCGCGGCGCCGGTGGCGTCCGCTAGGGGCGCTCCGGGCGCTCCGGTTTGTTTGTAAACATGAGTTGGTGTATACCACGAGGACTACCAAGGAAACTTGAGACGGTGTTACATCGTTTGCGGCTCAATGTTGCATATACTAAATACTATCTTCATAAAATTGGCAAAGCTGAATCTTCCGATTGTTCATCGTGTAGAACAGTTCATAACATCGAACACGTCCTGTGTGCCTGCGGGGATTACAGTATTGAAAGGACCGCACTGAAGACTCGCCTTGAAATTAAAGGAAGAGGAACCCCGGTGGACTTGAAGCTTCTGTTTGCGACCCTGGTCTTCCACCACAGATAGTTACAAGGCCACTGAAGCTCTTTTACATTTCATTAAGAAGACACATCTTCAACAAACACTTTGAGGGAACGTGCAGTCCAGTGTGCTTGCAAAGTGAGCCAACACTTGCCAACGTAACAGTACTGTGAGCGTGTGTGTGTGTATATTGTGTGCGTGCGCATTTGTGTTTTTTTTTCTTTTTTATCTTTCTATCTTCTTTCTTTGTACTAAATTCTTTGCTATCTTCGTCTATACTATTTCTTTTGTATTTTTTTTTAATTTCATCTTCTTTCACAGCGTAGCAAGCCGGCACAAAGCGCTGGCTGACCTCGCTGTCTTCTTTTCAATAAATGCTGATTTCTCTGGAAGTTTGTACTTGTCCTGGAGGTTTATTTTCCGGGACGGAGGAAACGGCCCGGAAAAAGACGGAAGCCGACACAACTGGAGGTCGAGGAGGGTTCTACCATACAAGTGGCGTCGGAAGAGGAAAAACGGGGGAAGGGGGTGCTCTAGCCCCCCTTCCTCCTTCCAAATATTTCGGACTGTTAAAGAAAACAATACGGGGAAAGATGGCGTGGTTGAGCTTATTTTAATCTGAAGTTATTTCTGTGTATGTATAACTACTGTCGCTCTTCACTGCATAAAAGATCGCGTAGAATCCGTAGATGGTCATTGTCGGAAACTCGTTGTCAGAAGGCACTACTTGTCACATGCTTAGAGGTTCGGAAGTTCAAAGCTACGTCTCTTCGACCTCAATAACTGCCATTGGTAAAAGAAAGGTAAACATAGCAATAAATGCGGCGATAAAAAGCTGGAGAAAAGCTGGTCCTTTTCGAAAGTTCGAAAAGCTTCGACTTTTTAGTGCGAGAAGTTCGAAAGTTCGAAAATCATCGAACTTTTTGGTCTATCGAATTCGAAAGTTCGACAAGCATCGAATTTTGCAGCGTAGGAAGTTCGAAAGGTCGAACGGGTTCGAATTTTTTAGCGTAATAAGTTCGACGGTTCGAAAAGCGTCGACCTTCTTAGTTTAACAAGTTCGAAAATTCGACTACTGTCGAATTTTACGATATAGAAAGTTCGAAAATCGAAATCTTTCGAACCTTTCGAACCGCTTGATTCGATCATCGAAACTTCGGTTCGAAAAGAGTTCGCGGCGTCCCTAGTCTAAAGTAAGGCAAACAGGACTCCGGTTGCGCCTTTTGTTTTAGCCGCCACAGAACCACACTGCGCCGACGGCCCCTAGATGTGCGCCGCTGCGCCGACTTATTGGCTCCAAGCCGTGCTTTGGAAACCGACGCCGCGGACATCAGTGTCGATTGAAGCGACGGAGTGGTTCTCCAAGTTCAGAGTACAAGTGTGCCTGCTAGGGTGCGACCTACCCTATTTTGAACCCTCGTCCTTGAGTACCAAGCCTTCTACCACCTAGCAGGCCGGTAGTCGGTTTTATTTTGGGGGGCGGGGGGGGGGGGGGGATGTCCAATTTGTTTGGAAGGGGGGGGGGGCGGCCGCCCCCGTCGCCCCTCCTTGGATCCGCCCCTGTTGGAAGGACTTTCAACAAAAACTGCCCTCCGCGGAAAGCACTCGCTCCCTCAGCCGGACAAAAACAAAAAGTAGAAACGCTTTATGGAAGGGAAAGCGTGCAGGCGAGCTGGTTAAACGACATGCGCTGTGGGCGATGTACAGCAGTGTTGCGGAATGGGCACCCCCATTCCATTCCAATTCCATTCCGGGGAATTAGAGTTTTCAATAATTCCATTCCTTTCAACTCCTAGGAATGGGGACACTGGGCCCATTCCCACTCCTGGATTGGCTGAATCGTTCCATTCCATTCCTCTAATTCCTAAACGTAAAAAAGGCACTTGACAGCTACATTGTGTTGCAGGGTTGGGCAGAAATACTCAAAAATGTATTTGGAAATACAAATACTGGGACAGATGAAAATAGTAGCTAAAATACTGATACTCAAGTATATCTGTAAAAATCCATCGCGATACGTATCGGAAATACATTTTAAAAAGAGGCAAAAATTCTTTGGAAATACAAATACACGAATACATTTTAGGAAGGGCAGAAATACAAATACTGATAATGCAATACATTTTTCAAATTTCTTTGAGACGCCAACTGAGATGAGGCTTTAAGTATGAAGTGGAAGCTTTTTATTCGAAAATTACTATCCCGCAGGCTTGGCACTTCGCCTTGAAGGTAGTGGTTCCGGACGGAGAGGAGTCTTCAATGGGTTCAAAAAAACGTTCCGTCAAGGATTGACCGCGGTCCCTTCCCTGGCATCCTGTCTGTCTGACGAGTGATGCGAAAAGACTTCGACCTCTAAATACATTCCATCATAACATCACAACTCCCCTGTCCAATAAGGGCGCCCCTGTCAACACTGATCACATGACGTCACGGTGGAATGAACTAGTATTCTTGTATCTGTAGGTGTTGCATTGAAGTCATGAAACTTTTCCCACGCTGCTGTATGAAAGGACAATACGTACTTTCGTTGTAGGTGACCTCGTTGAAGATCATGTAGGCAGTTGCATTTGGAATTTTCGAGAATAGTGGACCAACCACCTGAAGCATCCTGGAGCACGTGTCTTATCTTTTGTTACGGTTGAAAAATCGATACGGTGGCATCCCTGTTGTGACGGTCCTTCCTGCCGACCCTCCGCCTCCAACGCATGAATGGCAGTCCTCAAGTTTCGCCTAGCATCATCCAAACAGAGACCTCGTGGATTGCGACCTGAGATGGCCAGCACAGGTGCGAGCTCTCCGAGAAACAGCGCGCTCGAGACGAGTCGCAGGTGTACGAAGTCTGGGTCGGCACTGCGAGGCCAAGTCTGGCCTCCTTCCTGGTTATCGGATCACCAGAGCAGCGGGTCACGTTCACATCGACTGATGACGTACCCTTGAGCAGTGCAATATTACAGGCGCAGACGCATTCGGATATGTGTTGAATTTCACTGCGTTCAGTCATCCTACTATTTCAAGTCAACCACCGCCAGACTCGTGTTGCAGCGGACTGTGACTCAGCTACTCGGCCACAGGCGAAGCAACACTTCCTTTGATTTCCTATTTTCAAGGCTCTAACTAACTAGAAGCGGGCATTGAATGCCAGTAAACAATGACTCATGAAATCCCAACCTAGGGACCTGCGGTAGAAGATGCTCCGACTCAACTCCTGGTACGCTACCTGTTTCGAGTCCCGACTGCGCAACATTTCTCAGAAGAGAAAAATAATTTGTAAAATCGGAAGGAACCTTGCTCAGCATAGTAACAATGCACCAATATCTCCTTGACCCTAATGCCCTCAGAAATAAAAAAAAAGGCGTTCGGACTTGTATTTTGTTTTTCGGGGGGGGGGGGGGGTATTTCTAAAGAAATGTAACGAAATACATTTCATCCTGATTGTATCGCGATAAAAAGAAACATTCCACATGTATTTGATACAGGAATAGAGATACTGGTGAACAAATGTATTGCGATACAGAAATACAGATACGAAATGTATTGCTGAAATACGATACTGCCCAACCTTGTTGTGTTGCCGGCATAAGCAGCTGAAAGCTGACATTATCAAACGCATAGACAATTGCAAAAAAGAATGCTAAATGCCTCAAACAAACACTGATTTTAGTACGCTCACGGTGCTGGATTGCACGTGAGAAATCCAGTGCTGACAAGCACCTGGCTGATATGTTGTCATGCGCCTCTCTCCAACATGCCTATTGACCTCACCAAGACTGTAGCCTTCGCCGCTTGCCAAATTGTGATGGAACGAATTACTGTAGCTATTTCATCACTCTAATTGCCCTTTGCCCGGGGCCTTCATACTTTGGCCCAGTTGTTCGGCAAGAATGTTATGTGCGCCATCGCTGTGAACTCGGCTGAGCGCCTATTGCACTCGAATGCTGCATTTAACGTTCGACGTGAACGGGTATCTTCGTGTGCTCTGCACCGGAAAAGAATGGCGACAGTTGTGTTGCTTGATGGGGTTTTTGCAAAGGGTCTGTTGTGTCATACGTATTGGAAGTGTCCTGCTATATAACAATGCATGAACACATACCATTAAACTAGATGCTCAAGAGGTGTGGCATGTTGTTTGCAACTATGACAAGTTACAGCAGTGTGCTTTAATGTTATTATCATGTGCATAGTTTTAAGTGTCATCTCCGCAATGTCTACAAAGGCGCCTGGAGAGAATAAATTAATAAATAACATTTTCACATCACTGGAGTTGGTTTTCGGATGCGCCATATGTTCAGTAGGAAGTGGAACGAGTGCAGCCCAATGCAACCAGTCTGGTATGTCCCATTAATTAATATTGAGGGGTCAGAGATGCGAGTGTATTCAAAAGTTCCAGCACGTGCGGTGAACACAATTCTTTGTGTAGAGACTCTGAAGACGTAAAGGCGAACGGAAATATGTTTATTAGGTTAGTGTATCAAATATGTTGAATTTCCGCTCGATTACGTAATTATTGGTTCTTCTTTGCAGATGGTTCCATAACACGTTCTTTCTGCGACAGTCTCGTGTCAGGCGTTCAGTCACAGTACCTGTGCTGCTCGTTGTCGAATGATGCTCCTAGCACGTCGGTGTTCCAGTTACGTTTGGTCGAAGTGGCAACTTTTGACCGGCCTGATGCCGTCTTGTAATCATACGTCATGTGCGGCCACTGACATCTGATGCGCACTGAAGCTGCAGGGCGGGGGCCTTCTTCATCTCGCAAATGCCACACCGGTGAGTTTTCTGCGTCGATGCAGCATAGCTCGGGCATCTCTTGAATGCTTCGGCGTTGGGGTGTCTCGTTGAGATACGGTGATAGCGATAGTAACGGGTAGCCGATGGCGGTCATCGTGACTTTGTGGCATCGGTCGCCCTCGGTTCGTCAGATCGCCGCTTTTGCTCGAAGTCTCCAGTTGAAATGCCTGTCGAGGCGCGTGCCGAAACAATCTCGGCAATCAAAATAAAAGCCGGGCAACTGATGGCAGGCGGTAGAAGCAGCCTGGTCTCCCTCCCGGACAACGTCGTGGATGCCTGGGAGGCTGGCATCGAAGTTGCATCCTTTCTGGAAAATGTTTTCCTATTTTGGGACAAAAATATAAACAAACAAACAGCAGTGTTGTTTTACGCTTAAAACGTCGACTGTACCAGTTTACACCGCATAGAATTTATAGAGACGGAACCTTGTGCCTTCTACTTTTTGTAATCTCACCGTTTTGCCATCTCATTTGCTTTCATTTGCATAGATGACTGCATTGGGCACACGCCTGATGTTAAAAGAAGATTTAAAACACTAACGTACTGGCAGTTTCCAATAGATCAAGAACAAGCACACCGTCCTTGACCCGTCGCACAAATCACTTGCCTCAACAGGCATAAAAATATATCTTCATATGGCAGTTTGTTTTTCCTCGGGATTATTATAGCAGCATTTTAAGAAAATACTTCGATTTTAAATGTATTTCTGTCCGCTAGAAGCCCGAGCTCAAAGGTTTATCTTCGGCAGTTGCTCCTGCTGAGCAAGAGTTTGTGCAGCCGAGGTGCCTCCCTGAGCAAAGGGATCGCACTTGTGGCCTAGTAGGGGAATCGAGTTGATTTACATGAGAAAGGCCTGAAAAGCAAATATTTAGGCGAAGTAGTTACTCCGTCCAAAGAAAACAGAATAGTACAAAATGTGTGAACATAATTAAATTAGCAGAGCTATTTTTCGAGTGTAAATAAATCGACCATATAGAACTATTATTAATGGCGCTCGAGGAATGGGAAAGGGGGCTCGAATCCGCGGGAGGCTTGTGGGCCGCATCCCAGAGAGTAGGGGCCGCATGCGGCCCGCGGGCCGCGTGTTTGAGACCCCTGATATAGACAATGGAAAAAAATATGCTAAATGCCTCAGAAAAGTACTGATTTCACTCCTTGGTGCTGGATTGCCTGGGGTGGCTCGTAGTGTCCGCAGCGGTCCATCGCAAGGTGAAACAAAGTATGCAGAGACTGAAGTCAAAGGAAATGAACGGGAATCCGCTTCAGCTTGCTTGTAACCCTAACCCACCTGAATGTAAAACATATGACACAGAAAACAAGCATTGCAACGGAGACCAAGTAAAAGGCGGACTTACACGTAAAAATGCAGTATAAAAACAAGCATCGGAGCAAAGCGCAAGAGGAGAAGAGAAAGTGAATCTCGCTTTGTTTTAATGCCAGAAGCAAACCCACATTTATCACTTCAAAGAAAGTGCGCACGAATGAACGTAGAATGCAGCAGGGTTGTCTGCCTGCTAAACAGCGCTCCCCGAACTATAAAAAAACAATAGATGTAAAATATCTTGCAAGAGATCAAGGATTACAACGAGAAGAAGACGACGATGGTGCAAAAGAAGAGAGCTAAAAGGAAGAAGAGGTACCGGATCGACGTTTTTTTTAGTTATTGATTTCTGTTACCATCACCCGGCCGACATTAAAAACGGTCTCAATCGCAACGGCTCCTTGGCTTCCTCGCCGAAACATGGTGCCGTGACCAGGATACCGCTTCGCCAACGAAGAAACGTGGACAGAAGTCGGCGAAGGAGCGGCTGACGAGGACCTGGACAGAACAGGAGGAAAAGCCAAGGAACAGCAGGCGGGGACCGGACACCAGTGCTCAGCAGTCGTAAGCCCTTTGAACATTTTACAATGAGCAGGGACGTTGTAACCAGAAAGAGAAAGGCTCTACGGACGCAAATAACTCACCTAATAACGGACGCCGACAAAAAGATTGCAGAAAATGCTGACAAGAACGACCTCTTGCTATCGGCTAATCTGATTAAAGGAGTCGCAGAAACGCTTAAAGAGACAAACACTCAAATGGAACAATTTCTGACGGCCGAAAGCGCGGATGCAGAATATGAGAGGGTGATCGAATACGATCTCAAGGTAATAACTGCAATCTCCAAGTTAGAAGTCAGTATTCAAAACACAACGCAAGGTATGCTGAGAGGAGAACATGGTGGCCAAGTTCCAGCGTTAAGAGAAAACGCACCGCGTGAGATGAATGAACTGGTGAAGCTGCCAAAGCTTGAACTTGTGAAGTTCGATGGAAACAAATTGATGTGGCAACGATTCTGGCATCAGTTTGAAACGTCAATTCATTTGAGACCGGGGATGTCAAACGGACATAAGTTCAATTACCTTATGACGGCGCTTACGGGAAAAGCCGCCTTGGCCATTGAGGGGCTGCAGTTTTCGGAAAGAAACTATGAACAGGCGATAAAACTATTAAAAGACAACTTTGGGAGTGAAGACAACTTGATCGAGGCACATATGAATGCTCTCATCAACCTGGATCAAGTGAAATCCTGCAGAGACCATAATAGTCTAGCTCGGATGTACCAGAAGATACAGGTGCACACAAGTGGGCTTGAAGCAATGGGGATACCTATCGGGTCATATGCTGCAATGCTGTTTCCAATATTGAAGAAAGCAGTACCAACAGACATGCTGGTGGACTTCAAAGTGAAAGAACAATCAAGATCATGTGATCCAGTAGCGTCCACGTCACAACAAGCGGACGAGACCCCAGGAAGAACAAATGAGAAAATGCTGAAGAGCCTAATCGACTACATCAAACATCAAGTGAGATGCAGGGAAGAGGTGACAGAAGAAGAAACGAGAAATAGTAACGCGACAGCGCAATGCCCACCCGCAAGAAATTCTGCATGGGCGTCAACGTTCCAGAGCACAGCAGCGCGTAAATGCTTCTTCTGTGATCAAATTGGTCACTACGCTGAAGACTGCACGAAAACGCAATCATATGAGGACAGGAAGTCAAAACTCCGAGTCGACAGAAGGTGTTTTCGCTGTACAAGACCAAACCACACAGCGAGGTTCTGCCAAGCCAGGATAACCTGCAAGGCCTGCAAGCAAAGGCATGCAACATCAATGTGCCGCCGTTACGAGCAAGGTGAAGGAATCAACCAAAGCACATCCACTCAACGCATAACAATAAACACACCTGATCAAAGCGCACACGCAAGTAGTGCAACGTTGTACCACGATCAAGAGGTGTCTACGGAGAGGGCATGCAATTTCCATGCCTCACAACAGATCCGCCGTAGCAGCACATGCGTGTTACTACAAACAGCGGTGGCTTGGACAGAAGGAAGATTAGCATCATATTATTGTCGGGTGATGCTGGATAGCGGAAGCCAGCGGTCGTTTATAACCGCAAGCTTGTCCAAGAAATTGGGATGCAAAGTTCTCAGAAAAGAAAGACTCATTATTGGATCATTTGGGGGAAAAGAGGTGGAGCGAATACTCGATGTAGTGGAAGTGAAGCTGAAAAAAGAGCCGATGACAGAAGAATTTTTGATAGAGGCCTTAGAAGTGGAAGTCATCTCAAGAGAGACGCTGCCAAGGCCAGACATCAATATTCAAAGGAACCTGAAAAGGATGAACATACTACTAGCAGACGACCCAGAAAAAGTAATCAATAACGAAGCTACGAGCATTTTGATTGGTTCGGATCATTACTGGGAGATGTGTACTGGACGAATTAAGAAGCTAGACAAAAGAATCACTGCCATGGAGACAGTGCTAGGATGGACAATTCAAGGACCGATGACAGTTCATTCAGAATTGACGGTTTCTTCCACAATAATGGTCTTGAACGTAACTGCAACAGTCGAGGAGGTCAACGACGCATTGAAACAATTTTGGGAACTGGAAGCAGCAGGCATCAAAGATAGTCCAATAGAAAACGGCCACGACGACGACATACTCGCCAAGTTTGAAGATACAGTAACTTTCCAGGAGGGCAGGTACCACGTCCGACTGCCATGGAAACCAACAGTTAGCTTAGATGATAACAAAGGACTGGCTATAAAAAGGCTGAACCAACTGACAAGAAGGCTACAGAAGAATCCGGAACTACTTGATAAGTATGACAGCGCGATACGGGAATATTTAAACAACGGCGTTGCAGAAAAGGTGAAAGATGAGGACACGAACGGGCGACTGTGCTACTACATGCCACATCAGGCAGTAATGCGAGATGACAAGGCCACCACGAAAATCCGCATAGTATTCGATGCATCATCAAGCGGTTCTCCCGGATCTTCGTTAAACGACAATCTGGAAGTGGGCGTAAATTTAAACAAAGATATTGTGGCTTTACTTATCAACTTCCGACATCATCGTATCGCAATGGTGGCGGACGTGGAAAAGGCGTTTTTACAGATTGGCATACACGAGGAAGACAGAGATGCGCTCCGCTTGTACTGGTGGAAAGAGAAGCCGAGCCTTTCGCAGCAGCACCCTAAAATGGAAGCATGGAGGATGAAGAGAGTGACGTTTGGCACTGCACCAAGCACCTTTCTCCTCGCGGCTACTCTTCGATATCACATGAAAACGGTGGAGGACGAGTTTCCGGAAACAGTTGCCCAATTAAAGAAGAATATTTATGTCGACGACGTGTTACTTGGAGCAGACACTGCAGAGGAGGCTACAAAAACTTATCGTGAAGCCCGATGTATCTTCTCCAGAGCGAAAATGAACTTGCGAAAATGGGTGTCGAATAATCAGGAAGTGCAAAATGAATTTGCGCATGACGATGAGGGCAACGCCCAGGTGGCCAAAGCCGAAGAGAATGGAGTATTGGGCCTAATATGGAACAATACATCGGACGAGCTCAGTTTTCCAGTCGAAAAGTGGATGGTTAGGCTCAAGGGAGCAACCCTTACCAAGCGGCAAGTGCTGCAAATAACAGCAAGACTGTTTGATCCCTTGGGAATGCTCACACCATTTTCAGTGAGAGCTAAGAGAGAATTTCAAGAACTTTGGAAGAAAGGCATCACATGGGACGATCCACTGCCAGAGAAGGAAAACAGAGAATGGACGACATGGATAAATGAGCTGGAGGACCTAAAGCAAGTCAGCGTACACCGATGTTATGACGCTAATCAACGACAATCGGTGCAGAAAGCCGATTTACATATCTTTTCGGATGCAAGTCCATTTGCGTACGGCGCAGTGGCGTATATAGTGACCACCTACGAAGATGGAAACAAGGAAGCGCAACTGCTGCTAGCAAAAGGTCGAATTGCTCCGCTGAAAGCCATTTCACTAGCACGGTTAGAACTTTTAGCC
>JAZHYW010020095.1:0-36967 GCA_037355805.1 Ixodes ricinus | reverse complement strand
TCGCCGAATACAGCGCTTTCTTTGCGACGTCGTCAAAAGTGCGCCAAACAAAAGTTGCGAAACATCGCATCGTTACAAAACACGATGCGCTCCCCCCCCCCCCCCCCCTGCGCATCGGTTGCCTCGCCAAATCTCCCCCCCCCCCTTTCCTAAAAAACAAAAAGAAAAAAGAGAGGTCATTTATTTATGAACAAGACCAAGAGATGTTAAACGACGACATCTTGAGCTTTCGAGCAACCCGTGGGCCTCTCCAGTCGTACTGGTGAAAAAGAAAGACGGAAAGCTTCGATTCTGCTTAAACTACCGGCGGCTCAACGCGGTGACGAAGAAAGACGTGTATCCACTCCCCCGCATCGACGACACACTGGACCGGCTGCGCCACTCCCGATACTTCTCGTCGGTGGACCTGAAGAGTGGCTACTGGCAGATCGAAGTCGACGAACGGGACCGAAAGAAGACTGCCTTTGTCACGCCCGATGGACTGTACGAGTTCAAGGTGATGCCCTTCAGACTGTGCACGCGCCGGCAACTTTCCAGCGTGTCATCGACACCGTACTGGCAAGCCTCAAATGGAAGAGCTGTCTCGTTTTCCTTGACGACGTCGTGGTATTCTCGGTCAACATCGACGAGCACTTGCGACGACGCCTTCGGGCCGTTCTTCATGCCATCAAGACCACCGGACTCACCCTCAAGCCGACGAAGTGCCGTTTCACCTACGGCGAACTGCAATTCCTAGGCCACGTTGTGAGTAACGAAGGTGTAAGTCCTGACACTGAGAAGACTCGCGCCGTAGCAACATTTCCACCGCCCACCGACAAGAAGGCCATCCGAAGATTCCTGGGACTCTGCCCGTACTACAGGCGGTTCGTTCGGGATTTCGCCAAGCTTTCTGCACCGCTCACGCACCTCACGAAAGACGCCGTGAACTTCGAATGGGGAGAGGAGGAAGAACAGGCATTCGACGAGCTAAAGCGACGGCTCCAGTTGCCACCGATTCTTGGCTACTTCGACCAATCAACCGAAACCGAAGTTATTTCGCTTGTACCTGTACGGGAGCCCTTTCCGAGGGGTCACCGACCACCACTCGCTATGCTGGATAGCGAGCCTGAAGGACTTATCGGGACGCCTCGCTCGATGGAGCCTATGACTGCAAGAGTACGACGTGACCGTGGTCAACCAATCAGGCCGAAAACACAGCGACGCCGACTGCCTGTCCACAGCCCCCGTCGAGTTATCTACCGGCTGCGCCAAAGACGACGACGACGACGATCGCTTTCTTGGCGCAGTAGCGTAAGCAAGAGTTCCTGTATAGGCTCCCCTACGGGAGCCAGAGTTGCGCGTCTGTTTTCCACGTGCCGCCGCGCCGCTATTCGCCGAGATCCGATCACGTGAGGAGCCGGATCAAGTGCCGTGCAGGAAAGTAGACGTTGCACGCGCCCCGCCGTACGTACCCCTGCTTTGAGCGCGCCGCGCGCCTCGAACGCGCGGCGCCGCTATTCGCCGAATTCAGTCACGTGAGGAGCAGGATCAACCTGCCGTGCAGGAAAGACGGCGCTACGGGGATGAACGCGCAACTCTGGCTCCCGTAGGGAGCCTATACAGGAACTCTAGCGTAAACGGCATGGCAGCGCT
Source organism: Ixodes ricinus (assembly GCA_037355805.1). NCBI lineage: Eukaryota > Metazoa > Arthropoda > Arachnida > Ixodida > Ixodidae > Ixodes > Ixodes ricinus. The sequence goes on along the minus strand of JAZHYW010020095.1, from coordinate 35,335 downwards.
CCAACGGGACGATCCTGAACTGCGCGTACTGATCGACCACTTGGAGGGACGTGGGGGAGCGATTCCCCGAGCCTTTTAACGTGCCCTACCTACATTCGCTTTCCGGCAAGGTATTCTCTGCAAATATAATTTTGATGAGAGCAACTGGACTCTGCTTCTCGTAATCCCTACAAGTCTTCGAGAAGAGACCTTCCAAGCCTGCCACGACTACCCGACATCAGGTCAACTTGGCTACAACAGGACTTTTGAAGGAATCCGAGAGAAGTACGACAGGCCTAGAGCTCCCAAAGACTGTCCACTTCTACACACGATCGTGCCACGAGTGCCAGTGACGTAAGAAACTGCCGACGAAGCCGGCCGGCCTCCTGCAGCCTATCACACCCCCGACTGCACCGTTCCAGCAGATTGGAATGGATCTACTTGGACCTTTCCCTGCCGTCGACGCAGAGGAACCGTTCGATAATCGTGGCAACTGATTATCCCACCCAGTACGCCCAGACAAAAGCACTCCCGTCGGGGAACCGCCGTGGAAGTAGCCAAGTTCTTCGTTGAGTCTATCGTCCTCCGACGCGGCGCTCCCCAAGTCCTGATTACGGACCGAAGCTCATCGTTCATGGTGCAACTGATACAAGGGATACTCCGCCTGAGCCACACCGACCACCGCCGAACCACGGCTTACCACCCGCAGACCAACAGGCTGACGGAGCGAATAAACAAGACTATCGCCGACATGATCTCGAAGCACGTTGCCGTGGAACACAAGACGTGGTATGAGGTGTTGCCCTACGTCACGTTTGCGTACAACACGGCGGTTCAAGGAACCACTGGGATTACACCTTTTCAGCTGGCGCACGGGAGAAAGGTGACGACGATGCTAGACGCCATGCTGCCCCACGACCCGACGGACGACGGCACCGACGACGCCCAGCTGGTCACCCAACGAGCAGAAGAGGTACGCCAGCTAGCCCGCCTTCGCATAAAGCACCAGCAACGTGACGAGGCTGACCGCTACAACCTTCGTCGTCGGGACGTTCACTTCCAGCCCGGAGACAGGTTGTGGGTGTGGACGCCCATTCACTGCCGCGGCCTCAGCGAGAAACTGTCGAAACGCTACATCGGACCCCACAAGGTCCTTCGCCGCCTTGGGGACTTGAACTACGAGGTGCTCCCCCGACGGAACCCGACCACCAGGACGCCGCCAGCCACGACCCGAAGTGGTCCACGTAGTTCAAGCCGCTCTGTGCGCGTTAGGATTGTGACGCTGCATGTTTATTTCGGCTCACCGTATCTTTTGTTTTTAGCCATATTTTGTTTTTCTTTCGCGTTGCATCGGGACGATTCGCTTTTAAAGGGGGAAAAGGGGGGGGGGTACAAATGCCGCTCGCAGGGCCGAAAAAGCAACGCTCGGTCAAGGACTTCAAGAAGATTCGCGTTTATTCTTGCTCCGGACGTAACTTTTATCATTTACTCCTGCTTTCTTTTTCTCGAAAGTGCCAGTTTATTCTTGCCCCGAGCGCGCGACACTCGAAGCTTCTTTGCCGAATTTTCGAGAAAATGACGTACACTACAGGGTGAAACAAGGAGACGGCAGGCTCTTTAAATCGACCGGAAAATTCGGTTTCTTAACCTATCGCGCTACGACTTTGTGCAGCGTTGCCCACAGATGGTGCATTTTTTTTGTAAAATTTGCAGAGAACGAACTTATTTGAGGAAGAAGTAAAGGAAGAAAAAGGCTTAGCTCCTATGGAAACGCAGCGATGCCACCGGTCTGCAAACAACACGGCGCCGTTTCGCACGAGAGACAAGAGATGGCGCAACGAACGCCGCCAACGAACGAGCATACGGCGCCGAGAGCCGGCACTTTAGCAGACGATCCTTTCGACTCAAAAAGCGGCTCGCGTTCCGCAGGCGGCGACAGTCGCAGAAACAAAACAGGCGCGGTAACAACAAGGAACTGCAGTTCCTTGTCTGCTAAACACGCCGGCTCTCGGCATCGTCTGCCTCGTTCGTTGGCGGCAGTTGGCGTCGCGACTCGCTTGCGCCATCTCTTGTCTCCCGTGCGAAACGGCGCCGTGTTGTTTGCAGACCGGTGGCGTCGCTGCGTTTCCATAGGAGCTAAGCCTTTTTCTTTCTTTACTTTTTCCTCAGGTAAGTTCGTTCTTTGCAAATTTTACAAAAAAAAATGCACCATCTGTGGGCAACGCTGCACAAAGTCGTAGCGCGATAGGTTAAGAAACCGAATTTCCCGGTCGATTTAAAGAGCCTGCCGTCTCCTTGTTTCACCCTGTAGATAAGCAGCTGCGCGGGACCCTGTCGAGACAGTCTCGCTCTCGCATCCTATTACGCCGCCAAATCGCCGCCCGCCTTTCATGCTGTCTCGACGCAGATTCTTAATTTTGTTTGGCAGAAGTTCGCCGATTAAACCTTTATTTTTATTTCAGTATTCATCCCCTCGTCGTCTTCATTCGCGACAATATTTGCACCTTTCGTGACGTCGGAACATGGCGGGCACTATTTTATAGCTTATTTATAGGCGCTAAGTGTTTTCGAGAACTTGCTCGTGACCTCGCTTCTCGAATATTTTTTCTCGCAAGATCAACTATGATTCACTGCAAGAACGAGGAAGAAGCGCGAAAAATATTTGAGACGAGAAATCTCTGTCAGGGGCAGAATTAGCGCCACTTTTCCTTAACTTCTCAACCTCGAACTTCAGCCACCTGTTAAAAGATAGCGTTAGTGCGTGTCGTTTGCTGCATCATAAGTCTTTTTTTATATTAAAACAATTGGTACGCTTTAAAAAGATTACAATATTAAAAAGTGATTTTAGTTAGAACGAGAAAAGCTCTAATTAAAAATAATCGTTGTTTAAACAGCCGTCCTCTTCTCTGAAACCGGTTCATTGCGTACAGAGTCGAGCTTTGAAATAGTCCCATGACGTAAAAATTATTTTAAAGAAACCTAGATTTGAATACAACCAAACTATAGTCGGTGACAGGTCAAGAACGAAGTAGAAGCTCCTCCCACCTCTTTCCACTTTAATAGTGCAAACGCTGGAGAGGAGGCGACCTCCTCTCCAGCGTTCGCGTCGCTGAAGTGGAAAGGGGTGGGAGGAGCTTCCACTTCGTTCTTAACTTGTCATCGACTATAGTCTTACAGATTACCGGCCTAGTCCTTCTAAAATACAGTTTAAAAAAATTAGATCAGATACTAGAATGCTATCTGAGAAAACCAAGAACGCGTTAAAAGTATTCTTTTTGAAATTTTATCATAATCAAGTTGTGTTTACGAAAAAACTGTTGGCGCAGCACTTCTCATATATTGTATGCTGAGTTCCTATGTTTACCAGGAGCATGCCCTTAAAGGTTAATTAAAGACGTTTCTGAGATCGTCTGTTCTTGGTGATAACTTATCTTACGTGCTCCAAGAATCCTAGAAATTCAAAAAATTATTCCAGTGCGACGTCTATTTCCTACTAAAATGTGATCGAAGTCTCGTAAGCTTCCGAGCGAACAAATCTGGAGCATAGAATTCAGTGGAGCGCCGGCGGCGCGACGACAGGGGCGCCTCTGCCAGTCGCAAGCCGCCTCTCTCGGAAAGGCGGCTCGCCGTTGGCTGCCGCGCGCCCGTCGCCTGCGCCGCCGGCGCCTCCACTGAATTCTATGCTCCAGATTTGTTCGCTTCAGAAAGGGGCCTTGGCACTGAACTTCGATCACATTTTTAGTAGGGAAATAGACGTCGCAAGAGCATAATTTTTCAACTTCTGGGATGCTAAGATTGTCTAGAACGAGTTAACGCGCGTTCACACTCTTGCGACCTCTTAAAACTGGGTTCCATAAAACCTCTTACAACGAGAGGACACACTGGCGCCATCTATTGGGTAGCAGTTTAAACTTGGCGGTCCGGCATATTTTCTATTTCTCTCGCGCATTATCCTTTCCTTCTTGGCTCGAGAAACTTTTTGTCAACGTTATAAACAAGCCTTTCTTATAGACCTTTTCATTTTAGTAGTTGCCTCACCGGCGGATAGAGGGCGCTGACGCACTCGGCGCCATTAGGTTGCTTCAATTTGGTTGGTTCCGGTTTCAACGTGAACGCGGCTATGTTGCTGTTTTTTGCGTAATTTTGTGATACGATAATTTCGCTGTAGCACACAACCAATGAAACAGTGGTATTGAGCCACATTGAGGACTGCGAGGTGTATTTTGGCCTAAATTGCGGGCTTTTTTTACGAACTCCTTTGATGTATCTGATTATGGTCGGTCGCGCAACGCCTCACTGATGTACAGGGAAGATTACCATCGTCTACGGCCATACCCGATGGCACCAGTTTCCTGAAAAACAAAATAATGAAGAAACTAACACGCGGATGTAAAGAAGCATATCGACAGCTTGATTAGCAATGTGCTGAATCCGCCAGAACAGATGAACTCGCGAGTTTACTACTCACTGTTTGGTTTTCGTGGGCACCCAACCTTTAGTGAATTTCGCTAACTAAAAACGTATCGTGTGATGACGGAGATAATTGATATAAGCAAATAATATCGTCTAGGCCTCTTTTTTTATTTATTGTTTGAGCATGTTTTGACAGCCCGAGTAGGAAATTTCTAAAATTATCAACCCTGCTAAAACACTAATAAGCAGCATTTTGCGATAGTGGTGCTGGGAAATAAATTATTTTTATATGAACATTTGCTTACTCAACTTACGATATAAGTGACAGGCCCGTCAAATTAAATCTGGCATTTGTCTTCCGTAAAATTGGCAAAAAAAAAATTTAGAGGGCACAGGAGGAGAAACACCTCGGAAAGTTTGGTTGAATTCTAGCGCTAGGCACCACTTCACGGACCTATGTGAACAAATATTTATTTGTTTGAACAGATTCGCTTTGTAAATTTCGGCGTCGCGAGCCACCACAAGTAAACCTCTATTCGCCATCGACAATCCTGGATTCAAACAATTGTTATGCAGACGGCATTTTTTTTTTCGGCGTCAAAATTTGCGGCCTATAGATAATGGCAAAAATTAAAACAACGTACAAAAATTAAAAAAAAAATAAACGAAGAAGCGCGTCATTATTGCGCATGCGCCGAACCCAAACCGCGTTTTGAATTTGCAAATAGAAACGACATTATTTCTTTGTGCACGCTATTCTAAAACTCGCTACTGTTAAGTGTCTGTGTCATACTGTTGAAATTTGGGCTAGTTGGTGAAGCATGTTTACGGGTAAAACAGCGCGAACAAGACACAGGACAGAGAAGATGCACACAGACGAAGCGCTGTCTGTGTCAATTTCTTACGCGGGAAGTCCCAACCTTTGTGTTAAAATAAATTAAGTGGATGGCACTGGTTATCTAAATATATTCAATAAATCACTTAAATGACTGTCGAAACGGGAGCGAGCACGGTATACAATTTCTTAAACTTCACAAGAAAACCGTCCAACCAAATGTTTACGTCGCAAAAAAAAAAAAAAAAAGATTGAGAATTTTATACAAATGTAAATGTGATATTATGAACAAACACATCGCCTGATGTGGACGTACCATTACTTTTAGCCTCAGATAAAATACAAGGTAAACGTTCGTTGTCTATCCCCTCCGCGATTTTCTTCACATAATCAGAAGAAACTGTTTTCAATATATTATGAATACAAAGAACGATACTTTGAGGAAATACAGATATAGTCTCCTTGCGCTGACTATTCTTGACGCCTTCCGATCCTAAATACGCGATATAAATGTACGCGCTTCTTACTGAGAATGTTCCGCCACTATTAGTAAACAAACCTCAGTTGTCATAAGGACCTTTGAACCCTCGTGATGTCTTAGACGTCGGGTAGACGTATCGGACTACAGTTTCCGAAGTAAGGCAAGAAAGCGCGGTGAAACGCGACGAAAAACACGAATACAACGCATCCGCCAAGGCGCGGAGGGGAGAGCGGAGCAGCAAGTTGAAGCAACCTAATGGCTGCCGCGTCACGTGATTCCAAGATGGCAGCGCCCATGCGGAGGACGATGAAACGGTCTATAGGTATTACGCACATTAGACATCGGAAATCACGCGAAACCTTTGTTTTTGTGAAATGCAGTTCCAGGGTCACCGCATAGATGGCGCCAGAATGCCGGCGTGTTCCCTCGTCCTAAGAAATTTTAAGAAGTTTTAACAGATCTCGTCTCTCTCGGTCGTACTCAGTTGCAAGAGTGTGAACGGGCCTTTAACATCAAGAACAAACAATATCAGAAAACGTCTGTAGTGCACCTTGAGATGTTGTTACTGCGCTATGATGTAAAACTGAGTTACGACACTTCAAAAGAAACGTAACTACAAAACCACACGAGTCATTCATCTATTTATTAAAAAAAAAAAACGCGACAAGGGTGCATTACAAGTCTAGAAACTTGGAATGCGTAGACAAGTCTGAAAATATCAAAACTTGCGCCCTTTTACAGCGGAGCCGTTAAGGGCTAGTTTCCCGAGGATCCTGTCCGCCAGGAAACAAATGTCGACAGAACACTCCGGACAGCTACCGCCATCTATGAGCGACGACGGCAACGAGACAGCAGTCGAGACAAATGGCTTGCCGACTTGCGGCCGGCCATTACTTCATCCCCGCCATTGTACAGCCTCGCTGGTATTGCTACTTCACCAGAGTGGAGAGGCTGAACGTTTTTTAGTGCGTTAAGCTTTTCTACAAATGCATGTTACATTCCGTGTTAAGACACTGATAATAAATCAAATATTTGTTTGCAAAAAAGAAAAAAAAGAAATACGTGGCAGGCGCACAGACGCGACTTTTGCACCGCATACAGGAGCGTTAGCACCGCTGCCACCGGTATTATGGTTGGACCCGTGGGACCGCCGCCTAAACTAAAACACCCGGTATAGTACACTCCTACCGGTGTGTGAGTATGATGGCAGATGGCGCTGGGCGCATATACGTGCGCACAGCGCCATTTGCCGCGCATGTCGGGTCGCTATGCAGCCCGGCAATTTGGTCAGTGGAGCTAACAACCCAATATGCATTCGCGAGCATTCTGACGTGGCGCAGGGAGCAACGTACTCGCAGCTGGCAGCTCGCAGAAACAATCGCCTCCATTTTCTCTTCTATTTGCGCGCTCGTTTTGTCCCCATTCTTTTCGCTAGTTGCGCCGGTTTGGAAATGATGCGAAGGCTTATAGACCCGCGATAAGATCGAACCAAAAGACAAACCCGAGCTTCGTACCTTTTTTGTTTCGTTTTCTTTTTTGTTGCTGATGCGGGAGCCAAGATTTCCCGGTACTTCCGATCGCTCCATGTCGGCATTTCTCATTTAAGCGAAATGCCGGACTAATCATTATCGCAACCTCCATACTTTGTTACCGAAGGTAAATAGAAAAAGTAATTTCGTCCCTTTTCTTTTTCACTGAAGGTTGGACATTTTAATTAGCAGAATAGATAATTGGGCGAGTCCGTACGTAAATTGCCATGTTGAAGCGCTGCGAATGAACACGGACGAGGCGAGAAACTGGGGCCACTATTTGCACACTTGGCCGAAAACATCGGCGAGAAATCCGGCGCCACACTTGGCATTGGCGACGGCCTATCCCACACAGCCGCCGGATTTCTTGCCGACGTTTTCGGCAGGCGTACAGATTAGGGCCCTCTGGACGAGACAAACGGATTGGATTGAGACTCGTACCGCAGCCGACCCTCCGAGGGAGCCAATCAAGCCAAAAGCGCATGGTCACGGTGCTCTTGTGCCTTGCTATCACCGGCTAGACCAGTCACTCAAAGTGAATGCACCGCCATCCTGGGCTTTGTCTCGCCTGTTTGACTTAGCAGATGGAGGCAAAGGCACAAGAGCGACGAGTGCCGCTACGATGCTCGATTTGCGCCGTAGGACCGTCGGTTGCCGTCGGACTTGAAGTGAAACGAAGTACGGTACGACCATTATTTCCACCCCTTGGGAACTGCTCGAGACACGGAGGAAGTGTCGCAAACACCCGAGCAGGTAGAACAGTATTTGTCTTCACCGCGGGCTCGATGGATATCTCTCGATGTTCGGGATCATCGCTAGATGATGACTGCTCGGTCTTGCGTTCGGTCTAGAGGCTGGTTCACCACATTCGCGTTCTCTCGTAACCGCACACAAGCACACGGACGCCATCTGTCGGGAGGAATACTTCTGTCTATTGTCGGTAAAGTGGAAGCTCCTGCCACCTCTTTCCGCTTGAGCAGAGCGAACGCTGGGAGAGGGCGACCTCCTTTCCAGCATTCGCTCCGCAAAAGTGATAAACGGGTGATAAAAACTTCGAGGGAGGGGGGAGCCCTCCCCCCGAAGTTTTTACGTGTCACCAACTATAGCGTGTAGCCAAACTGAGGGTTTTTCTGTGGTTTCCAGATGAAATCTTCACACTATCTATGAGAAACAGTCGCTTGCGACATAATTATTTCGACCCCACGGCGAACTAACGATACGTAAAAAATCGTATCTACGCAGGCTGGATTTGTTTCGGGGCTAGCCGATAGATGGCGCCAGTGTGTTAAGGCGGAATCGCAATTAAGTAATTCAGCGAGCGACGAGACGAGCGACAGGGACAGAAACCAGATTCAGCGACGGGCGACGGAGATTTCTCACTATCGCTCGTCGCGTCGCTCGGTTTTTCGATTTCTAGTAAACGTCGCTCATCGCCTTCGTCGCTTGCTCACGTCGCTTTCGTGCGGTTTGCCTCGTGGCGCGACTGACCGAGCGACAGCGAAGCGGGTCGCCGTCGCTTGTCTCGTCGCTCGCCAATTCGCTTACATGCCGTTTCCACTTTAAGCTGTTACGCTACTGTGTGAAGCGGCCTGCTTCCGTCAGGCCGGGCACGACGCGCAAGTTCGCCCGCCCTTTGCGCACCTCTTGCGTTTGTTTACCCTCTACATGCGCCCACGTGCTTTTCTTTTCCCCGATCTCGAGCAATGAAAGCGCCCACTCGGCTGCCGTCGTCACCTTACGCAGCGTCCGCGCTTCTCTCGATGTCGGTTGGCGTGTCCGCTTCTTGCCTTCCGATGCGCCAAGGACGCGGTGTTTTGGGCCACTTGCTCTCCGTATATGGTCTGCTCACCGGCGGGTCTTTCCTCTTTGCAGAACACGATGGCGGACGAAGACCTGGTGATCACGGGCTTCTCGGCCTACTTTCCCCAGGCCAACCACCTGGCCGAGTTTCGGAAGAAGCTCTACGATGGCGTCGACATGGTCACCGACGACGAGGCACGCTGGCCCAGAGGTACGTCGCGCCCAACAATCCGCCCGTGCTCCGGGCTTATCTCCCAACAGTGTCTTCCTGGCAAAACTGCTTGACGGGCTACGGAGCTACTGCGAGGCCGCAACGGCAGGATAGCGCGAATGCATAACCCGGTGAAGGCTCCCCTACTTATTGCAAGAAGAAAAAACAAAATACTACACATGGTACGAGTGCGATTGAAAAATTATTCGCCTCCTGGCTCTAGAATTTATTTGAATCAAAATCTTTCTAAACACAAGCCTCTCGCGGATTATCACAACCTCGGCCGATTTGCAAATCTACCATCCACTGTCACTCGTCTGCCCGACAGAATCATGCACGCTCAACGTCGGCATCACTCGTGAACCCGAACGGCGTCCATTGTAGCTGACATTGTGCGTCCTTCCTTCCGTATTAATTTAAACATTTTTTTAGCGGCATAACACTTTTTTTACGTTGTGCACAAAGTCTCTGATAAATATTGGCACCAGAGACACTCTCAGACGAGAAGAAACAGTGGCTTGTGCAGGACTTGTAGTCTCTTGCCAATCGCAAGTGATCAGCTATTCACAACCTTCAGCGACGGTGCTTTTGCGGTGTCAGAATAGCGCTTCCTAGCTCCTGGATGATTGGCATTAGAATAAAGGGGCATGCCTACACCTTTTCGACATGAAAAAAAATAAAGGCTCTGACTTACGCGTCGTAGACCCAGCCTCTTACTGGTGTTCTACGACGATCATCTGGATCAAACGTCTCCAAACGTTTTTGCTAAGGGCCCGGATTCTAGATACTGTAAACGACTTAATTTTAGCGGGCTCAAATTTTCGCGAATCGGGCCAAAGCTGAAAATTTCAAATTATTCGCGGGTTCAAATTTTCGCGAATCGAGTGTAGCTTCCGTAGCGTTCACATATTGCCCGCATTGTTCGCGGGACGTATTTTTCGCGAATTGCAGGCGATTCGCGAAATTCGCTAAAATTACAGTATGTCGCAGTCTCCAGGCCCAGAAAGTAAATGAGGAAATTCTAAAATAGGTAAAAATAGATAATCATTTAAACACAAAAATTAAAATTTAGAGTAAAATTTAAAAAAAAACCTTAGATGCCTATACTCTATTTTGAAATTCAATATTAAGCTAATTATGACATTGCAGAATAATTGGGACCCATAAAACTCACTAAGCATAAAACAAAGCGCAATGAAACCGGCACACTCTCACAGGGCAGTATAATGAGAACGGTTAAACTGATGCTAACAACATTCGATAGTTCCCGTGCAAAAATGTCAGATATGGCTCGGATATATTGAAGAAACGGCCATATATGATAATATAAGGAATTCGACATGGCATACCCCGCTATATATGGTAGCAAATACAGCCTTATCTCGCCATATAAATGGGCAAATACTGCCAGATATGCGCATATCAATTGCGTAAATACGCCATATAGCGCCATATACGCGTGCAAATATAGCCCCTGATAATGATATGTGTGTCCGTTTCAGTTGTACAATCAATAAGTCATATGTACTATATGTACTCGCCAAGACACTACTTGATTGATCTATATTGCATGAGTCTCATGAATGATTGAGTTACATACCATAATTGGTAACATAATTGGCTAACTATTGTTAACATCCTTAAAATGAAGTTATTCCAGGTATTTGGACCAATTAATCAATCGCACATTTTTAAGATTGAACGACAATGTGAATTTGGTTGTATGTTTGATCGTGTGTCAATATGACGAAGTGCATAAGACGGAAAGCGAGTTAACCAAATAATGGACTTTAGGGATGCAGCTCTTAAGCACCCGTTTCGAGTTCAGCGATGTCGGCGTCGCCATCGGTGTAACCGCCCCGCTAAGTTTAGCGAGAAATTGAAATTGGTACGTTAGTCATGTGACGTCGATTTTCCTGCTAAATCCAGCAGTGACCTATTCTGTTCACGTTTCCCTGCTAAGTGGGCAGGGAAAGCACGAACCGTAGCTTAATGCAGTTGCAATGACGCTACTTTCCCGTCGCGAATCCTTTGCCTCTTCGAACGGTCGCGAAGCCGTTGCACCTGGCGTATACAGTACGCAGCATCTTTCAGAAACCGTTCGCGCAGCATCGCAATCCTTCTTTAAGTTATACGCCCAGGGGACACTATGTGGTTTGCTAATCTTTGCGATAAGTTCACTAATTAATTGAAATTCAACTAATTAACTTTTAATTAGTGAAAATAGACATATGGTTTCAATTAGAAACTTACTGAGCGTCGTCCAAAACCCCTAAATCAGTCATTTTTTAGAAAGACTTTAAGCGCGTGTGAAGCGCAGTAGTGCGCCGAAGTTGCCACTCATGGAGCAGGTACAAGGCTCGGGCTACATAACAGACGGAAAAATTGCGCGGGCGCCTTACCGATACCGCTAACCTTGTTCCTGCTCCATGAGTGGTAACTGTAGTGCACTACTAGGCTTCTCACGCGCTGAAAGTCTTTCTGAAATGACTGATTTAGGGTCTTGGACGACGCTCAACAAGTCTCTGATTGGGATCATGTGTCTATTCTCACCAATGGAAAAGTTAAATAGTAATTTCAATTAATTAGCCGACTGATCGCAAAGATTAGCCACCACATAATGTCGCCACTGGGCGTATAACTCACTCGCAGAAACCGCATAAATGTAGCTTTCATGGCTTTTTTAAAAACAAATCTGGAAGAATAAAAAAAACACCCTGTATATATAGGTTGCTTTATTTGATTGGGACATATCTGCCCTGATATGGGAGGCAGAGCATGCCCCTATCTGGCAGACCCAGATATGGATATATAAAAAATTGGGCAGATCTGGCTAGATAAGCCTTATATAAACTGATGTGCCTGATATGGCCAGATATGCCCAACTGTTTATGAAACCCTATATGTTTTTATATAAGTCCAGATCTGCCATTTTCATAAGGGTTGAAGTACACAGGACACTAAGCGCAATATACTCGTGAACTCTAAGGTATGTTCAAATACGTAGTTAGATATAAGATGGGGACTAAGAACGGGGTTGCTGGTGATGACAAGATGCAATTATTGATACGGCGAAAGAACCCGCGTTTCGATGGGCAGTTTTCTCTCGTTCTTTCTTGTATCTTGGTGTGGGCGCTTGGAGCGCGTCGCGGCGCTGTTTCCTGACGAGCGCTTCTTTTTGCCCCGGTAGCAGCGGGAATGCTAGAAGCGGGCCGTGGGCTGGGCTTCATTGGAGGGACCACGGCGAGCCACGGGCCGGTCAGGAGGCCTCCGTGGGCCGGGGTTTGGAAAGCCCTGATCCAGATGACAGCCATTTTGATAGGCGCCAGTGCGGACGTAACACGTTCGAACCTGCACAAACTGGAGAGAGAGCAACCTCCTACGGAAAGACAGTGCGGCCAACAAAAATTTAAACTGGCGTGCGGATAATTCTTTTATCCCCCTCGCGCATTTTGTAGCTGTTTCCAGTTGAACAAGATGTTACTTGACACATACGCAACCAAATTAACTAAAGGCGTTGAATCTATTCACTTGTTGCCCTCAATTCTGCGCGAGATTGCGTATTACACTCAGTGTGAAACTTACCTGGTTTGTTTAGTATATACTGGTGGCACGTTGTATGTTACTGATTGTTTAAAATATATAGTTGGACGACGCTTCTCCGTTTACGTGCGTTCAGAATTGTTTCGGTGCCGATGCAAGGCCTGTAATAAAAAGTATTTAGGTAACCGTAATTAGCTCGTTTCAGTACCGCACTTTCCTGTTTATAGTCGTCGCCTGGTGCATATCTGCATGTTTCACAAGTAAAAACAAAATTAATTACAGCACACCTTAAAACAATCCCACATTTATCAAACACAAAGAGGCTTATCATACAAAATGAACATTCGCAAAATTTGTCACGTGTCGTCGTAATAAACGATGTTCAAAAGCCAAATTATTGTATAGTCTGCACCTGTAGGTAGTCGGCACCGCGTAAAAATTCCCCTCTTAAGCACTGCAGAGTCCGAACCCGCAGCATTCATTATTTATTGGGCTACGATGGAATTTTTGTAATTTTATTGTAGCTCGCATTTTTAGAGTACGTTTAGGTACCGATAGTTGTTCAAATTGTGTTGACGAATGCGCAAATGTGCGTATACATTTCGTCTCACCATCCATGTCACAAGTTGTCACCAGCTCAAACATTCTCGTGGGCAAATCAATCGAATCTTTTAATCGTGTCGTTCGGAATCAATCGAACCTGTTCCAATATTTTTTCCGCGTTTGCAAAGGAGCTCTCGTCGAGAAATCAAAGCTTCTGTCCTGACGTCGCTAAATAAAGAAAAAAGGAATTGCAACGTACTTTAGTTATTTTTGTAAAAGAATAAAAAACTGATAATGCAAAGGCTGTAAGTGCGCACACGAGCAGGCGTAAACTGAACATAACATAAACCCTGAGACTGCAAATAAAAAAGATAAACAGAAAGACACATGCACTGAAAGGTTTCCAGACCTTCCAATGTATGTCATTTTTTTCTTTACCTGCAATCTCAAGGTTTATGTGCGTTGATTAGACAAACCTGTAAAAACCTAGCTGTATTTATGGCTGCTCAGAATATATACTTTCTCCGCGTGTCTTTCAGTAATATAAGCGACTACTTGCTATAAAAATTGAGTAGATTTTATGGCGCAAATACGGCAAGACCTTATCTTCAGTTATGCACAGTTCGGAAGCGTGCCAGAACTACTTGATAGATGAAGCCAATGTGTCATGTGGTGCTCTGCCGGATGAATGGGTGCATGTTAATGGCTGTAACCTTTGTAACGGGCGGTAGCTTGTGCCACCTAGCCTATGTCTAAAACGACAAACATATGATTCCTCCCGCCCTTCTAAGCAATTTTTTCCCCTAGCTACCCTACCGAAAAATCTGGTATAACTTTTCCCTATCCGGACTATGGAAGCGGAAATTTGTCCCTGGAAACCCGAAATCCAGATTGCGGACAAAGGAATAATTTCTGAAAACCTCAATTCCAGATAGAGTCCAGATAGAATCCAGATAGATTTCCGGTCCCATAATTCAGATAGCGAAAAGCTATACCGGATTTTTCGGTAGGGTATTGCCACACGCGTCGCCGAGCGAGCGCGTGCGTGGCCGACTGGTCACCGCGCTTGACTATCGCGCTGGAAGGTCTAGGTTCGATTCCAGTCAGCGGCATGTCCTTTATTTATTCTTTCAACTTGGCGTTCTCGTAAGTTCGAGAACATTCTCGTCTGATCAAGTTCCGAATGTTGTACGCGCCGAAAGTTCTACGCCGAATGTTCCAGAAACCCACGAGGGTACAAAAGGAACTCCACATGGCAAGCGGAGTCAGTCCCGCTACATCGTTTGATCCTGCTGTTTCGCCGCCTTCGACGTTTGCGACGCTAACCTTTTTCTATTTCGTTTTTGGGCACAAGCTCGCTCATTAAACGTCTAGTTTGCCTCAGTTTTCGTCGCCTCATCACTTGAACGTAGGTTCTGGTGTGAGTTATATGGAAGGAGGGAGAAATGTAATACATGTATCCGGGTGACATAATACTCACGGCAGATAAGCAGGATCCATTACAGGAACTAGCTGGAATATGTAGAGAGGAAGGAGGCACATTGGGCATGAATTTTAGTAGTCACAAGTCTGGAGAAACGGGGCTTAACGACGAAAGGATACAAGACGTTGTAATAGACCATGTAGTATAATACAAATGTCTGGGAGTCTGGCTCTATGAAGGAAGGAAATATCTATACCCGTTTTCACATCAAGAAAACAGTAAGTTTTGCGCATTGTTCATACGCCGCGCGAAATAGTTCTCGCCAGATTTGGTTGTCGGAGGCACAGGCGATGCTTTTGGCGTTTGAAACGTGTACTCCTTGATAAGATAACGTGTATCCACTCCAAAATGCTAATAAATATATCTTAAATCTCCACCTAAAGGTGAAAATTAGTAATCATCCGCGAGAAGCCGGACTTTTTTCCTATGGTTCTTGAGGTGAAAACAGGTATAGAGGAACATGAGGAGAATACAATTAGAAAGGGGAAAAGAAAATGAAAGCCGTTTAGAACTCCCTCCCTACCAAAAAATCCGGTATATTTTTGCTATCCGGATTATGGAACCGGAAATCTATCTGGATTCTATCTGGAATTTAGGATTTCAGAAATTATTCCTTTGTCTGCAATCTGGATTTCGGGTTTCCAGAAAGAAATTTCCGGTTCCATAATTCGGATAGTGAAAAGTTATACCGGAATTTTCGGCAGGGCTGTAACACCGAATTCGAGCGCAGCTCTTGAGGAGGAGGAGGGAAGGGCACTGAGGGGAGGGTATACCCCTCCTCCCTCCTCTTCACCTCGTGATCCTGCCTGCTACTCCTCCTCCCCCTCCTTCTCCTTCACCTCCTCCTCCTCTCCTCATCCTTCAACCTCCTCCCCTCGTCTCCTCCGCCTCCCTCCTCCCTCCGGGCGGCGGTCACGTGACCGGGGAGGGAGCGGGTCACGTGACTCTGCGGGGTCAAGTGACCTCGGGTGGGGGTCACGTGACCTCGCGGGGCGGGGGTTCACGTGACCGAGCGGCGACGCCGACGCCGACGCCACTCAAGCCGGAAACGGGCGCCTAAGGGCTGCGCTCTAAAATGAACATGTACAAAAGGAGGGCGATGGTGAGGACGGCGTCACGCGTGCCTGGAAGGCACATCATCCGCTGCATTCCTCATACAACACAATTATAATAAAACTGCATCTTTTACGCAGTTGAATGGGATAGCATGACGATATCACTATCTGATTACGAACTGTCGTATCAATATTGAGTTAGAGCTGGTGTGATACGAGGGTCCAACAACCGAGGTAAATATATTGGTCACTCCAAATCTGGCTTTTACTGAAACATAAGAGCTTCGATCTACACTTCGCCGTTTGGAAACCGCTAAAAAAACGCGCTAATTTTTATTTATTTTTTTTGCTTTTGTAGAGAAAGTATTTTAACGATGAAATAAGTGGCTTGATCAAGCGCTGAGGCTTCTACCACCTTTCATTCAATAAAACACGTTTTTCGACTAATGGGCAGTGTTGGGAAGTACTTTAAGTACATTGTACTAAAAGTACTACTTCAAGTAGATTTAGGAAACTTGTACTTTACTTGAAGTACATTCTCTGAGTACGTACTTGTACTTTACTTAAAGTACTTTTTCGGTACTTTCCTAGGAAAGTACAATTCCCGACTTCAAAGTACATTCCCCAAATTTGGTTTTGTTAAATTTGTATCACGAAATGATACTTTGTCAACTCTGAAGAAATAATGGGAGGGATATTCCACTCTTGCCAGAAACGTGAGTAGACGACGCATCGCTCCATTTGTTCTGGGGCGGCTTTCCCGTAGCTTTTTGAACTCTCGCTACTTCTTGCTTGGTCAGCGCAAGCGAGGAGGTTCAAAATATTAGGAGAGCAAAACTAATCATGATGTAGCGCCTGAAATCGTGGTGCGGAAAAATTGAATTTTGAAGTCGAAATAAAAGACAACAGAGGAAAATGTCACAATGTTTTGAGATATTCTCTTTTGTCTTTTCCTTCTATTTGAAAGATCCTTAATTTTTCTCTCCACAATCTCAGGTGTCACATTATGATCAATTATCACCAGAGCGCTTGCACACTCACTGTTTTTCTCATTAAGGAGTGGACACTCCTCTATGAGAGGATAGCTTGCGGAAGCTACGGGACTGACGTCATGCTCTTCCCAAGTACATTTAGCCCCCTTGAGTGCAACAATCCAGTGCAAGGGACGCAAATTCAGAAGAGGGACTTCTGAATTTGGCTCCATTCCTGAAAATAACTACTCTGTGGCCACTTGACATTTTAAAATATTTGCCGCTGTTTTTGAAAATAGGTCATCGCACCCCTGATTACCCATGGGCAATGCATACCAGTTAAGAACTCACTGTATAGGGAAATGAAAGGGCATCATGAAAGATTGCGTTAAAATACTAGTACTTTAAAAGTACATTGTATTTATAGTACTTTACTTGAAAGGACATTGTATTTATAGTACTTTACTTCAAGTACTTTGCACCCAATGTACTTAATTCTTTACTAAAGTACATCACGTCTGATTTACTTTGTACATTTACTTGAAGTACCTTTAGAAGTACTTTACCCAACACTGCTAACGGGTAAGAGAAGTTTGACCTCCAACACTTAAAAAGCTCATTAAACGAGAAAAGCGATTCCTGTTATGTGATATGCGAACGGGGTGTTTATTCTTTGCACCTCCAGAACCGTCGACAACAGGTACGGTTCAGCGCGGAGCTTAGCTTCTTTCGGAACGCGAAGGAAACTTAGCGAACGTATCACAGAGCGTACCGCGTTTTGTTAACGTCTCGCTTTGCGTTCTGAAATCTCAAAACGCTAGACAAATATGTACAGCTTCTATTCATGAGAACTTTTTCACGGGCCGCCACATCGGATGGCATAGTGCGTGAAAAAGGCAATGAAAAACGATCTGTTTTTGTTTTCGGAATAGTCTATTACGTTGGAATTTCTCGCATTGGTCTATGCTCGCATTGGTCTATGCTCGCATTGGTCTATGCTCGCATTGGTCTATGCTCGCATTGGCCTATACTCACATTAGCCTATGATCGCACTGGGCTATGCTCACGTTGGTCTATGCTCTTATTTGGCTGTACTCACATTGGTCTATGCTCAAATGTTCGCGTTTTGCAAAAAATCATCACATCATCCAGACGGTTACTTTGCTAAGCCTTTCCAAACTCACTACTTACCTACAACTTGGATATTAAAAAAAAAAAATAACACATGATTTAACCAATCAGGCGATTGGCTTTGAGTAAGTGCCAAAAAATACGTTCGGGAACAGATACGTGCAAAACTTGCTTTTTTTTCCCTCTAAGGTACCGAGCGTCCAGGGAAGCGAAGAAATGCTCGGACCCTTTTTATATAACGAGCTGTTCCATTGCATTTACAGGGCCAGCCTCGGAGATTTTGTGTCCGTGGAATGTAGCCTTGATGACGTCACATGACGCTGTGACGTCATGTGACTCCATATCGTCCTGTGACAGATATTCACAGAATCCACGCATTGGGCCTCTGCCCGCAAAGGGAAAAGCGCGAAGAGGAATGTGCTGCATTTCGGAGGCTTTTGGGAAAGAGACAGCCATTTTTTTTCCTTCTTCTTGCAGGTCTGCTGGGCCTTCCCGAACGGTCCGGCAAGCTCCGGGACCTGTCCCAGTTCGACGCGCAGTTCTTCGGCGTGCACCCGAAGCAGGCGCACGTGATGGACCCGCAGCTGCGTCTGTTCCTCGAGACGTCGTACGAGGCAATCATGGACGCCGGCTACGACCCGGGCACGCTGCGGGGACGCAAGATCGGAGTTTTCATGGGCAGCAGCGTGTCCGAGACCAACGAGGCCTTCAACGTGGACACAAACAAGATCGACGGCTACGCCACGGTCGGCTGCTTTCGGGCCATGTTCTCCAACCGCGTCTCCTACTGCCTCGACTTCAACGGTGAGCGATATCCTCGCGGAGTAGAACCACGGCGCGAATCACCGGCCTATTGGCCTATTTGAACGTCCAGATATGCGTTGCTTTATTGGAGGGACGCCGAGAGGGGAGGTTGTTCCTCGGCTGCCATTCGAGATAATAAAGGTTCCGCAAGGTTGAAAAGTTTAACTTTTGGGACCGTTCGTGAAACACTAAGTTGGTGGCAAAGTCCAACTGGCGGGCTCCGTGAACTTTCGGCTTCAACGAGTCTAGAGAGACTCCGTAGTGTCACGGTCTCCGGCGGGGGAAGAGGCTTGACGGGCGGCGTTGCCTGGATGATTTCCCAGGGCCAAGCTTCACTGTGGACTCGGCCTGTTCGTCTGTCATGACGGCGCTGAACCAGGCCATGCTGGCGCTGCGCTCGGGACACTGCGAGGCGGCCCTGGTTGGGGCAGCATGCTCACGCTCATGCCCGCCACAGCACTCAACTTCCACCGCCTCGGCGTGCTGTCACCAGACGGCAAGTGCAAGACCTTCGACGCCGACGGTGAGACCACTTTCTGTCGGGATCCGATTTCAGAAACCTGCTTTTTTCATTTTGCCGCTGTTTGGAGGAGAACGGCGTGTCTTTCGAACAGCCGGTCCCTATAGCACGCGCTCCATGCAATTTGCACTGCGCTTTTGTAGTAGGCGCGCGCCTGCGGTGCGCAAGACGCTCCCAAGCCTTGTCGAAGGTAGGACCCTCGCGCTAGAAAGCAGTGAAAGCTACACAATGCGGTCTGTGCAGGTGAGTTGAACGGCCAGGGGAACACAATACAGGGGGATACTTGTCGCGATAAGTCAAGTAATTAACAAAATATTGTTATTAGTGAAAACAGACAAAATAGGAAACAGACGAAAACCACTAAATCGGCCATTTTTTGTGAACTTTGAGCGCGTGTGAAGCGCAGCATTGCGCTAAAGTTAGCACTCGATACAACAGGCGCGAAGCGAGGGTGTAGAAATCCGCGGATAAGAGACGAGAATACCGTCAGGCATGTTATCGCGTCTGTAGCCTTGCTCCTGCTGCACGAGTGGTAAACTTTAGCGCTCCACCCGTGCCTTCCCACATATGCTCCTCCGAGTCTTTCTAGAATCGACTGACTTGGTTTTCGATGACGCTCGGCAAGTCTCTAACTTAAACCATGTTTTTTTTTGAATTATTAAACTATTAATTGGCATATTTTAGTCGACTGATCGTGACGCCCCCTATCCTATGTCCCCATGGCCGCATAACTCGACCACATAAACCGCATTAGAGGCGAGACAACTGAAGGTCATCCCTGTCGTTCTCAAATCTCACCTTGTCAGAGTTCGGTTGGGAGTTCTTGCCTCTACGCGGTGTTCGTAATGGACCGTTCTTTACTAGCTACTGTGTCGATTATTCGATCGATTATCCGACCATATTTGGAGCCTGGACTTTGAGCCTGCATTGGGTACCGAGCGCTGAGTCAGCGCTCGGCGTCAACTCGGATCCAATCGCACGCTTCGTGCAGGTAGCCGTGCTTCCAAAAATATGGCGGCCGCCGGAGTTCCCAACTTTCGGTAAGGATTCATACGGGGAGACATCTGAACACGAAGATTGTCCTAGAAGGGGAGACATCCGAAAGCTTGCGTGAGCTTAGAACATTTTCACCAGATTCAATCTTGTTATCTCTCAGTTGTGGACCTCTTCATAATAATGATAATAAATAGCTTTAATTTCCATCGAATATGATGAAGGAGTCGAGGAAATAAGTTGTAATGCACAGGTTGAGAATCCTTAGCGCCCCTACAATGGCCAACAGCGAGCGGAGAAAACGCAGAAACAGCAACCTACACACTAGAACGAGCTGAGGTTTAAAAAACAAAGAAAAAGAAATCCTACTCCTAGAAAAACATGCGAACTAAACAAGATCGCATGCCTCCAAAAGTAATTTAAGCAAAGACAGCGTTAAATCTTTAAGTGTTTATACTGTCTACATCCGGAATATTTGTCCGGAGGTTATTTATTAAATGCGGTGTGAACTTCGCATTTGCTTTTGATGGGTTTCCGAGTGCTTTCAATTCAATTCAATTCAATTTTTATTCCAAATTCAAAATAAACACAGATCACACTGCATAAACCATCTGGATCCGTAGCCTATTTGGCTAGTCTTGGCTCCATTCCAAATATACCAAAATAAGTATTGCGGCGGTTACCTGGCACCCATGCATGTGCCGTACAAACATATTAGTCACTGAAACATTGTTTCCAAATAAAATGTTTTAAGTGTACTTTTGAACGTTTTGCTTTCTTTTATTGGGATGCATAAGGAATTCCATATTTTTGTTCCAGTATACTGTATCATTCTTTGACCATACACATTACGAGACAATGGAATGTTAAAATTGTTGGCGAAAACATTTCTAGTGACTCTTTCCGATTGTGAGAAAATGCTTGAGGGTAGTGGTGTATTTGTTGTCAAAATATTATGCATCATAACCACAGCTTTGTAATCTCGTACCAGGTGAAATGGCAGTATCAGTTGGCTTCGAAATAGTGGAACAGAATCAGTATTATATATATTGTCACGGGTGGTGACCAAAAGAACAACAAATGAACAGCAAGAAATAAACCTTTAATGTGGCGAACTTGTGCCCAAAAACAAAATAGAAAAAAGGATAGCGTCGCAGGCGTCGATGGCGGCGAAACAGCAGGATCGAACGCTGGGGCGAGACTGACTCCGCTCGCCATGCGGAGTCCCTTATGTACCCTCGTGGGTTTCTGGATCATTCGGCGTAGAACTTTCGGTGCGTAGAACATTCGGAACTCGATCAGACGAGAATGTTCTCGAACTTACGAGAAGGCCAAGTTGAAAGAATAAATAAAAGGACAGTCCGCTGACTGGAATCGAACCTACACCTTCCGCGCGACAGTCAAGCGCGGTAACCACTCGGCCACGCACGCGCTTGCTCGCCGACGCGCGTGGCATTACTCCCCCTTTAAAAGCGCATCGTCTCGATGCGACGTGCCGGGAAACAAAACAGCAAAACAAACGAAAATAATGGCAAACTACGTAGACTTGTGCAGCACAATCCTATCGAGCGTATTACAAAACACAATTCACAGTCCTATCGATCGTAGTACGGCTTGAGTCGCACGACGTGGACGACTTCCGGTCGTGGAGGGCGGCGTGATGAAGTCCGTGTTCCGTCGGGCATCACCTCGTAGTTCAGATCCCCGAGTCGACGAAGCACTTTGTAGGGTCCAAAGTAGCGTTTCAGGAGTTTCTCGCTGAGACCACGGCGGCGAATCGGTGTCCACACCCACACCCTGTCTCCGGGCTGGAAGTGGACGTCCCGACGACGAAGGTTGTAGCGGCCAGTGTCGACACGTTGTTGGGCTTTAATCCGAAGTCTGGCGAGCTGACGGACTTCTTCTGCCCGTTGGGCAACCACCTGGGCGTCGTCGCTTCCGTCGACAGCCGGTTCGTGGGGTAACATAGCGTCCAGCATTGTCGTTACCTTGCGCCCATGCACCAGTTGAAAGGGTGTCACCCCGGTGGTCTCTTGTACGGCCGTGTTGTAGGCAAATGTGACGTACGGCAACACCTCGTCCCATGTCTTGTGCTCCACGTCGACGTACATGGAGATCATGTCGGCGATGGTCTTGTTTAGGCGTTCCGTCAGCCCGTTAGTCTGAGGATGGTACGCTGTGGTTCGCCGGTGGTTGGTGTGGCTAAGACGGAGGATCTCCTGCATCAGCTGGGCCATGAACGATGATCCACGGTCTGTAATGAGGACTTCGGGGGCGCCGTGCCGGAGGACAATGGACTCGATGAAAAACTTGGCGACTTCAACAGCCGTGCCTGATGGAAGCGCTTTAGTCTCGGCGTACCGTGTGAGATAATCGGTTGCGACGATTATCCATCGGTTTCCTTGCGTCGATGGTGGGAATGGTCCAAGTAAATCCATTCCGATTTGCTGGAATGGGGCAGATGGCGGCGCAATAGGCTGAAGAAGTCCTGCCGGTCTCGTCGGTGGTTTCTTTCGTCGTTGACACTCGTGGCAAGATCGGGTGTAGTGGTGGACTGTCTTCGCAAGCTTGGGCCAGTAGTACTTTTCGCGTATCCTGGCAAGAGTCCTGCTGTAGCCAAGGTGTCCCGCCGTCGGGTCATCGTGGCAGGCTTGAAATATTTCCTCTCGAAGACTGGAAGGGATCACCAACAGCCACGCCGTGTTGTTGTCACTGAAGTTCTCCTTGTAGAGCACACCTTGTCGGATGGAGAAGGTTGGCAGTGTTCGTACGAAAACGCGGGGAACGGCGCTTCCTTGTCCCTCTAAGTGCTCGATGAGTGCTCGCAGCTCAGGGTCGTCTCGTTGGAGTGCTGCCATGTCGCTGAAATTCAGGGCGCCGAGGAAACACTCATCGTCGTCGTCTTTGGTGCAGGCAGGACCGGCCTCGACTGGGGCCCTTGACAGGCAGTCGGCGTCATTGTGCTTCCGGCCGGACTTGTACACCACGGTCATGTCGAACTCCTGCAGCCGTAGGCTCCACCGGGCGAGGCGTCCGGAGGGGTCCTTCAGATTCGCGAGCCAGCAGAGCGAGTGGTGGTCTGTGACCACGCGAAAAGGACTTCCATACAAATATGGGCGAAACTTTGTTATTGCCCAGACGACAGCGAGGCACTCCTTTTCAGTCGTTGAGTAGTTCCTCTCCGCGTTAGACAGCGTCCGACTTGCGTATGCGATGACTCGCTCTGCCCCGTCCTGCATTTGGACTAGTACCGCACCCAGTCCGGTGTTACTGGCGTCGGTGTGGATCTCTGTTTCAGCAAACTGGTCGAAATGGCCAAGAATCGGGGGCGTCGAGAGTCTTCGTTTGAGCTCGTCGAATGACCGCTGGTGTTCTTCTGTCCACTCGAACTTTACGGCGTCCTTCGTAAGGTGCGTCAGCGGTGCGGACAGCTTGGCGAAGTCTCGAACAAAGCGCCTGTAGTAGGCACAGAGTCCGAGAAATCTTCTCACGGCCTTCTTGTCAGACGGCGGAGTAAATGCAGCTACGGCGCGGGTCTTCTCGGGGTCAGGGAGAACACCTTTGTTGTTCACGACGTGGCCAAGGAACTTTAGTTCCCCATAGGCGAACCGACACTTTGTTGGCTTGAGTGACAGGCCGGCGGTCTTGATGGCTTGAAGCACGGCTCGAAGTCGTCTCAGGTGCTCGTCGAAATCTCGTGAGAATACCACGACATCGTCCAGGTAGACGAGGCAGCTCTGCCATTTCAGACCTGCCAGCACGGTGTCCATGACACGCTGGAAGGTGGCTGGTGCTGTACAAAGTCCGAACGGCATCACTTTGAACTCGTACAGTCTGTCGGGAGTGACGAAGGCAGTTTTCTCGCGGTCGCGTTCGTCGACTTCAATCTGCCAGTAGCCACTCTTCAGGTCCATCGACGAAAAATATCGGGAGTGGCGCAGTCGGTCTAGCGTATCGTCGATGCGGGGGAGCGGATAGACGTCCTTCTTAGTCACAGCGTTCAGTCGACGATAGTCTACGCAGAACCTCAGGGTTCCGTCCTTCTTCTTTACAAGGACGACTGGGGACGCCCGCGGACTTCTTGAGGGTTGAATGATGTCGTCGTTGAGCATTTCCTGGACTTGATCTTGAATCACCTTCCTTTCCTTTAAGGAGACTCTGTACGGCGACTGGTGGACAGGGAGCGCGTCGTCGTCGGTAACAATGCGATGTTTCGCCATTGGTGTTTGGCGAACTTTCGACGACGTGGCAAAACAGTCACTGTATTCGGCGAGGAGATCAACCAGCTGCCGGCGCTTAGGAGCCGGGAGCTCGGGGTCGATGTCGAGCTGCGGCGGCGACGTGCTCTTCTGCTGGGACGACGAGGTTTCCTCAGCGATTGCGGTGACCACGGCTGGCGCCTGAAGCTCCTCGACGTGGCCCACGGTGGTACCCTTCGTCAGGTGCTGCGGCTCCTCTCGAAAGTTTGTCACGAGAACAGTTGTACGTCCTTCTTGGAGATCCGTTACGCCTCGTGCGACGCCAATTCCTTTTTCAAGGAGCAGTTGGACGCTGCCTTCCAGAAGAGCTTCACCGTGCATGGCTGCGTCGGTTATGACGGTTACGAAAACACTCGACCGCGGCGGCAGGTTCACATGGTTGGCAATAACTCGGATCGCGGTTGACGTCGTGTTGGTCTCCACCGGCGGCAGAACAGGCTTTCGCAGCGTCAACTGGTTTGCCCCGAGGTCGATGACGGCGCCATACTCGCAAAGAAAGTCCATTCCGAGGATAACGTCCCTCGAACAGTCTTGCAGAACGACGAACTTGACAGGGCACGTCTCACCGTGGATCTCGACGCGAGCAGTGCATCTCCCGACTGGTGTGATGAGGTGCCCACCGGCGGTTCGTATTTGAGGGCCTTCCCACGGCGTTGTCACTTTTCGCAGGCGGCGAGAGAGCCTCCCACTCAAGACTGAGTAGTCTGCTCCGGTGTCCACGAGTGCTGATGCGTCGTGGCCGTCGATAATAACGTTTAGGTTGTTGGACACCGAAGCAGGAGCGTCGTTGCGATGCGCAGCGTCGGGAGAGTGGGAGCGCTCCGTCGTTCTTGGAGGCTCTTTACTTCGGTCGTCTTCGGCAACGCCACCTCCAGGCGTTGCCGCACTTAGTTTTCCCGGCGACGCAGGGGAGACAGGCTCTCTCGGCGGGGTCGTGGCGCTGGAGACGCTGAACGTCGTGGAGATGGTGAGCGGGATTCACGGCGGAGAGACGGCACTGAGGAGGGCGAGCGTCGGAGGTACTCCTCGATGTCGCGAGGGCGTTCGCCGTACCTCGGGCGTGGGTCGTTCGGGTGGAACCCACGCAGTCCCAAGTCGTCGGTAGGGGCATCCGACGGTAGATGTGGTCGGCTTCCACCGCAGTGATAGCAGAGTGGGTCGTCGGTCCGCTGTTCTCCACACATCGGTCTTCCTTGGCGACGGTTGGTCTCGGCGGTCGTACTGATGCTCGTTCGTCGTTGCGTCGGTGGATACCGCCAGCGTTTGGCGAGTCACTTCGTGGCGCCACCGGGTTATGTTGAGCAACTGGCGGCGGTCGTCGGACCACTGCGGCGTAGGTCAGCGTCGGCTCTTCTGGCTGTCGGCCACGGTGACAAGGGTATCCGGATGAAACGCTCGCTGAACCTCGTCCCGCACAACCTTGGCAATGGAGATTGAGGCCGGGCGACTCAGCAGCCGGCAGAAGCTTGCTTGAGCTCCTCCCGGACGATGTCGCGGATAAGTTCACGGATGCTCGGGGTGTCGTGGGCAAGGTCGCCGCTAAGTGACTGTGAAACCGCAGCCGACGCCTGGGTAGTCGTCTGGTAGTGGCTAGCTCGGGCTTGCAGAGCGCGCTCGATGTTGGTGGCTTCCGTGACGAATCCTTCAACGGTACCTCGGTGGGTTCCGTACGAGTCCACCAAAGATGTCGTCCTTCACGCCGCGCATCAGGATACGCAGCTTCTTTTCCTCGGTGGCCTGAGGGTCGGCGCGGGAGCTCAGGCGCAGGACGTCTTCCACGAAACTCGTGACGCTCTCGTTGGGGCCCTCGGTCCTGGATTGCAGCAGATCTTCGGCACTCTCTCTACGGTGTTGATTGGTGAACGTACGCGTCAGCTCGTTCTTGCAAAGCTCCCATGAAGTCAAGGAAGCTTCGTGGTTTTCGAGCCAGTGCCTTGCAGTTCCTTCAAGTGAGAAATAGAGGTTCTGCAGGCGCTGTTCGTCCCTCCACCCGTTGTGGCGAGCCACGCGTTCATACTAGTGATCCAGTCTTCGACGTCCTCGTAAGCCTCGCCGAGGAAGGGAGTAGGCGTCCGCGGAGCGACGGGCAGGACGACGACGGGCGGGGTGGTCATGGTCGGGATCTTCGTCTTCGGCCTCTGCAGCAGAGGTCCTAATTCCGGGAGATGGACTTTGGTACGGAGGCTTGCTCGGGCTTTGGCGTCTTCGGCGAAGGGTAGCCTTCCGGGGCTGAGCCCGTCGCTTGGCCGAGATGTCTTCGGAGGGGTACGCTCAACGGGCATAGAATGCAATACCCAGCACCTCCACCAAAATGTCACGGGTGGTGACCAAATGATGAAGCAATAAATAAACAGGAAGAAACTAAACGTTTAATGTGGCGAACTTGTGCCCAAAAATAGAATAGAAAAGAGGATAGCCGTCGCAGGCGTCAATGGCGGCGAAACAGCAGGATCGAACGCTGGGGCGAGACTGACCCGCTCGCCTTGCGGAGTCCTTATGTAGCCTCGTGGGTTTCTGGATCATTCGGCGTAGAACTTTCGGTGCGTAGAACTATTCGGAACTCGATCAGACGAGAATGTTCTCGAACTTGCGAGAAGGCCGAGTTGAAAGAATAAATAAAAGGACAGTCACGCTGACTGGAATTGAACCTACACCTTCCGCGCGAAAGTCAAGCGCGGTAGCCATTTGGCCACGCACGCTTTTTATTTTCTTTATTCAGCGCGTATTTACAAGCATATATTAAAAAGCAAACCGCCCGGCACTTTCGGGCAGTTACACACTTAAAATTTCTTTAATTTTCACAAGGCTTTCCAAAATATTTGCCCATTCAGGCAAGGACTGGTTGTACTCATACACACTCTTTAATTGAGCAATCAACTCAATGAAAAATAGGTGCGCGGATTTTGGGGGCTGTTCAGCATGGCTGATGGACATACGGGACTTCCACTGACTGAAAAGTGCAATAACCATAATCATGTCGTACGGAACACAACCCTGCGACTCGACAGGATGGAAGCGTATTGAATACGACGTTATACACAAATCCTTTTTAAAGTTCGTTTCAACACATCCCAAAGGAAAATGGCATCCCAGCAGTACAGAAAAGAGTGTTCAATCGTTTCAGGTTCTTTACGAAGAGGGCAGTTTACACCGCCGGGAACTATGATACCTCTTTCTCCAAGCCAGAGTTTCACTGGCAGAGTACCAGTGTGCAAGCGGAAAAAGAAAGACTTTGCTGCTGGAGGAATTGCCATTTTCCTCACCTGGGTCAAGACATCCTGGCCTGGCCCATTTCCATACATCACACGATACACTGGTACTGAAAAGACGTTATCAATCAAATCACGGTACAGTTTTCTTCGACTAACCGAAGCCAGAGAATCAAAAGAGAACCTGGCACACACAAATCTAAAAGCTTCACCAACCTCTTTTACAAACCCAACCATTCTTGTAGGGGGCCGATGGACGAGCTCACAATGAAGGTTGGAATATGGCTAGTGAGCCTTGTTTGAAACATTACCTGCAATAGCGGATGTTTTGGATCTCGTAGATACAAAAAGCGTGAAGCCACTTGTCGGATGAACAAGTGTAGCAACCCTAGTCCCCCTTGGAAGGCCTTAAAAACAGATTGTCCCGTCGCATGAGTTCAATTGCACATTTCCATATGAATAGAGCAAACTCTCTATGCATCTTTTGGATGCTACTTCGAGCGTAGTGCATCACCTGTAGCACATACCACACCCTAGCAATCAGAAATATATTGCAGACCGGAGCTCTGGTGAAAATAGACATATCGCGACCTCCCCATTTGCTCGTTCGTTCTTTTAAATCATCCGTGACGTCCTCCCAATATTTCGCGCTCTTCTTTAGGTGCTTGTGGTGCCCCAAGATATTTCTTTGGTGCGCAACTCCATTGAATACCCTCGGAAAAATCCGGCGTTGTTGCCCACTCGCCTTGCCAGACGCCAACAAACTTGTGCATATTATTCTTTGCACCTGTCGCATTACAGAAAAATCTACACAATTCTAGCACCTTACTAGCACTGTTTTGGTTCCTACAAAAAACGGCAATATCGTCAGCATACGCTAAAACTTTCACTTCCATGCTGTACATTTTAAACCCCCTTACATGTTCGCTTTTTATGGCACTTAAAGGGCCTCTGACACGCCAAAAACAATTTTTTTTCATGCTAGGCGTTGAAATGGCATATCAGGACATTACAAAAAAATTGTTTCACTATAGAGTTGCGTAGTTTTGTTATAAAAAATAGAAATACGAGGCCCAATTCAAAGTTCCCGCCGTGCACTGTGACGTAACAGTGTACCGCAAGGTGTCGGGGCGGTCAGAAGGTAGGCATCGCCGGAAGTCACGTGAGTTGTATCCCCCCTCGTGCTTACCGTGAGCGCGTGTAATATATTTTTTATTATTTTTGCTATTCTCCGCACCTCCACGAGCGATCGAAGCAGACAAGGTTTCTTTTATTTGCCTTTCATCGCTTAATGGTGCTGTAAAGGTAGAAGAAGCGGAGTCAGTGAATTCACGTGATCAACTACAATGCCTAGAAGGTGCTGTGTGAGGGACTGTCCCGGTATTTCAGCAACTGAAGAAGAGATCACACTGCATGCATTTCCGAGAGACATACATCGGCCGTATGTGCACCTAGTAAACAAGTTCTACTCATGCTCTAGACAAAATACGTACTTTGTGCTCGACGTTTACTTGTACTTGGTACACAAACCAGTTCGTATTCTTTAGACGGCAGGCATCTTTAGCCTGGAGAGTAACCCATGATTCAACGACCTCGGTGTCTGAACCTTCAGCAATGCGATCGGGCGTGTCGTTTGCTAGCAATCCTAATTTCTGCGAGCGTTCTAAAAATTTTTTTCAAAACTTGATAGCTAGTTTTGCGCCCAGTATAGCTCTGTATCATCGGACTGACGGCATGCACTCGCACACTGGCTTGTACTCGCAACGCTTTCATCATTGACCTCCATCACGTCGATCCACTGACTCTTCTGTCCTCAAATTTTACAGCACGCAAACTAACCAACGGTGCAGCGGTAAAGAGCTAGTGGAACTGAAACTCCGTTTTCTACAATCGCTCGTACGAAAAGCAGAAAAGAAAAAATCTTAGGCACGGTCGCGGGGAGCACGAGGAGTGAAACTCACGTGACTTCCGGTCAACCCAATTTTAGTGACGTACGTTGATGCCTCCCTTCTGACCGCCCAGACACCTTGCGGTACACTGTTACGTCACAGTGCACGGCGGGAACTTTGAATTGGGCCTCGCATTTCTATTTTTTATTTAAAAAAAACTACGCAACTCTATAGTGAAACAATTTTTTTTGTAATGTTCTGATATGCAATTTCAACGCCTAGCATGAAAAAAAAATTTTTTTGTTGCGTGTCAGAGGCCTTTTAAACAAAAAGACTCAAGGTAGAGACTAAACAACAAGGGTGACAGAGGGCATCCCTGTCGCACGGAGGAACATACATTTATCTTTTCAGACAACGAATTATTTATAACGAGCCGCGTGGTACACCCCGCGTATGCCATTTTAACCCCTTCGCCGATAATTTTCCCAACATTAGCTTTAGCCAAAATCTCCCACAGTACTCCATGGCTTACTCTGTCAAACCCCTTTTCCAGGTCAATTTGTATCATTGCCACCTGACTACCTCCATCATTTGCGCTTTCAAGAATGGTTCGTGCTACATGAATGTTGGCCTGAATTGCCCTACCTTTGATTCCGCATGTCTGGTGGTCCCCTACCAAATCGCACACTACATGCTGGATTCGTCGTGATAAAATTCTTGCAAATATCTTATAATCAACGTTACTTAATGCTATGGGTCGGTACCCCGTCACCTTCTGCCTTTGAAGAACGTCATTAGATTTAGGTATCAATACTGTATGCGATTGTAAGAAGGATGGTGGCAGTGCCTTGAGCTCGTAAGCTTCACATATAACTTCGTAATAAAAAGGGCAAATTTGGGCGCGGAAGTGCTGATAAAACTCTGCGCAGAGACCGTCAGGACCAGGCGTTTTGTGGGTGGCG
Organism: Ixodes ricinus; assembly: GCA_037355805.1. Taxonomy (NCBI): domain Eukaryota; kingdom Metazoa; phylum Arthropoda; class Arachnida; order Ixodida; family Ixodidae; genus Ixodes; species Ixodes ricinus. The sequence goes on along the minus strand of JAZHYW010020095.1, from coordinate 4,725 downwards.
AGGCCTTCGATGGTCTTCTATCTCCGTCAACGTGATGGGTTCTTCCATCCACTCTTTCACACTTTGCGATAGCTCTGGTGTTATCTGGAGTAGTTCTTTGATGGCTGTCATGTCCTTAGGCATATATTGGCCTCCGAACAGCTGGCTATAGTACGTCACAAATGCCCTTTCAATGCCATCTCTGTCATTTATGACAGCACCGTTTTGTTCCACGGCAGAAATCTCTTCTGAAAGCGCAAACTTTCGTTCATCAGCCAGTGCACGTTTTGTGGGCTGTTCCCCAAGGAGAAACTTCTCGGCCCTTGCCCGCACTACCGCTCCACGATACTTTTTATCTTGAAAAGCTTGAAGTTTGACTTTCACTTGTTTTATCTCAGTAGCCGTCCCCCTGGCTTATCACTCTCGACCTTGAGGAGTTCTAGCCAGCGCTGCTGAATCATTTTTTCTTCCTTTGCTGCATTGTAGTTCAAAATAGACGACCGTTCTATGGCTAATTCTTTAACTTCCTGTTTAAAAAACTCCCAATTCTCCATATAACTTATACTACAATCCTCAGTGGCTTTCTTTAGAATGTTTTTAACACCATCTGTAAACACTTCGTCTTTTAGCAGCGTTACATTAAATTGCCATAGTTTCCAGTTAAACTTTCGTGTCGTCTTTCCTCTTTCCCCGACAATCACAGTTACGAGGCAGTGATCGCTGAAAAAGATTGGTTTGACAGAGTATCCCATGGTGCATGTGCTAACTTCTGTGGAAACATAAATCCTGTCTAACCGAGTGTGTGATGATAGCTGAAAGTGAGTAAATCGCAAATCGCTTCGCAAACCTTGCATTTCCGCGACGTCCTCCAGCTCACATTCATTTAACATGGATTTCAAAAATTGAGCGCTCCTGTCGTTTCGTGAAGTTGCTGAAGACCTATCTTCTGGGTTACACACGCAGTTAAAGTCTCCTAGTAACACAATGTACCTATCACACTTTAAGTAATCTTCTAATTGGCGAAAGAAAGTTTCCCTCTTGTTAATTGCGTTAGGAGCATAAATGCACAGCACAGGCCACAGTTGATTTTGAACCCTGAAATCACAAAGAACAAGTCTTTCTTCGCCATCTGTCGTGGTTTTTAAATCGGTCAGGCCAATTGATTTCGCGAGAAACAAAAACACCCTGCCGACACTCCATTGGCTTGACTGACACATATTTCATACCTGTTCAAAAAAGGTTTTAAGGCATATTGAATCTGTTCACTACCGTAAATTTTAGTTTCCTGAAGGGCTAGAATGTCTATAGTTTCGTCACTGAGTAGTCGTTGCAGTTGATACTGTTTTTTCCGGGAATTTAACCCCCTGATATTTAAGGTGGCACATCGAATAGGCGCGATAGGTTCGAGCGTGATGTTGTATTAAAGGGAAAATGTTCTCAAACTCACCCAAGACCACCTTTTAACGCTGCTTATCACCCCGAAAAGGCTCGGTGAATGCCACACACTACGAGTCTTTACGTTTGCGGTCGTCCCGAAGGTCTCGAGGCTTGGTCACGATTCACGACACGGCTTTTCTTGGGTCCCTGCACTTGCCACGGTGGTTCGCCACCACCCGTGTCATCGGGTGAGGCCTTGTGTAGTGTCTGGTCCCGTTGTCGCTTCCCGGTCTGGTTGACGTCGATGTTCATGGGTTCTGCCACTTCAGTCTCACTGTCTAGGGTATCCTTATCTTTCACAGTGTTCATCCCGAATTTTTCACCCGCGTGCAGTGGTTTGGGGGACAAATGAACCTCTTGTTCCTTGTTACCGGTCGCTTGTTTTGCTTGCTCTGGCTGACTGGGCTGAGAACTCTCCTCAAAGTTGTCCTGGTTCCCAATGGAGGCGTCACCGCCGCCGTCATTGGCGCTTGGGAGCGGAGGCCCGGCACCTCCCGTCGCAGCCTCTGCCTCTACTTCGTCCATCAGAAATTCGGTCGACTCTTCGTCTTTCCGCTGTTGAGCGATTGACGCGTAAGTACGGACGCAATCGCTGGCTTCGTGGCCGAACTGGTGGCACTCCTTACATCGGGGAACGCGGCAGTCCCTTCTGATGTGTCTTTTGCGTCGACACCTAAGGCACAGGGGGCCCTACCAGGTATGAGGACGAGGACCTTGCAGCCGTCGACACGAATCTCATGCGGGACGCCGTCCACAGTGACTCCTTGTTTGAGCGTCATTCGCACACTCCGCGTATTCGTTTCGACGTTCTCAAACCCCTTTTCGTGGAAGTGGTCTCTGCTGATGTCGGACACTTTAGCAAAGCGCTCGAGTTCTTTACGTACTTGGCAGTTGGGGACGTCGTAGGGAACCCAATGCAGTTTAGCCTTGACTTCCGCGTTGGCAGGATCAAGCACGAGGCAACGCCCCCTTTGATTTGCAGTTCTTTCGCTTCCACCAAACGCTGCTTTGCGGCGAGTGAGTGCAGACGTAGCATCCAAACGTGATTCATTTGGTGGGCGCCTGCCGACGCCAATTCTTGAAGGACATCCAGTCGCTCCAGCTCCTGTTTGAAGTCTTGGATTCGGTACGGGCGGTTGCGTACGTCGCAGTGCAGGAAAACTGCATTAGTCACGATGTATCCGGTAGGCAGGGGAGGCAAAATAATCTTGTAATCAGTTGGATCTTCAGAAACAGATATACCGCGGCCCGTATCGGCCGTTGCTGCCGCTCCAACGGAGCTCGTCATCCTGCGTCCGTCTCGGGCGAGCGCTGGAAGCAGAATCCCGGCCACGCACGCGCGGCTCACTGACGCGCGTGGCAATAATTTGCGTTGGCTAATATTCTGATTGCTCGCTTTTGAAGTGTCATAATTGGTTGTGTGTAGCTTTGATAAGTGAAACCCCAGGATCCCACACAGTAGTGGAGGTGAGTGTGAAGGATGCTAAAGTTGTGGCCCGAGGGCTGTCTTTTTCGACCTTTCTACGGTTCACTAAGGGACAGTATGCGTTTTGGTCAAATGAATAATCAACCCGACAATGGCGATGAATAGTGCACGCAACTTATCACTGTACTACCAAAATGTCCGTAGCATACGTGGAAAGGCTGCGATATTCATGAAGAATTGCCTTGCTTCAGAGCAGGGTTGGGCAGTATCGCGATACAAATGTATCGTGATAGTATTTCAGAAATACATTTCGTATCTGTATTTCTGTATCGCGATATATTTTTTCCACCAGTATCTGTATTCCTGTATCTAAATACATTTGGAATGTTTCTTTGTATCGCGATACAATCAGGGTGAAATGTATTTCGTTACATTTCTTGAGAAATACTCCTGCCCCCCTCCCCCCACCAAACAAAAAAAAAAGATCCGATTGCATTTTTTTTTACTTCTGAGGGCACCAGGGTTAAGGAGATGCTGGGGCATTGTTACCATGCTGACCAAGGTTCCTTCAAATTCTCCAAACTATTTTTCTATGCGTCCTCTTCTCTCTTCTGAGAAGTGTTGAGTAGTCGGGGACTCGAACCAGGTGGCGTGCCAGGAATAGAGTCAGAGCATCTTCTGCCGCAGGTCCTTAGCGGAATTTCTTGAGTCATTGTTTGCTGGCATCCAATGCCCGCTACTAACCGTCTCCTCTTGCCTTAGCGTACACAGTACACCCAGCCGGCAAAGCTGAGTCACAGTCCGTTGCAGCACGAGCCTGGCGGTGGTTGACTTGAAATAGTAGGATGACTCACGCAGTGAAGTTCAACACATATTCGAATGCGTCTGCGGCCGTGCCAGTAATATTGCACGGCTCAAGGGTACGTCACCAGCCAACGTGAACGTGACCCGCTGCTCTGGTGATCCAAAACCCAGGAAGGAGGTCAAGACGTGGCCTCGCTGTGCCGACCCAGACTTTGTACACCTGCGACTCGTCTCGAGCGCGCTGTTTCTCGGAGAGCTCGCACCTGTGCCGGCAATACCAGGTCGCAATCCACAAAGTGTCTGTTTAGATGATGCTAGGCGAAACTTGAGGACTGCAATCCATGCGTCGGTGGCGGAGGGTCGACAGGAAGGACCTTCACAACAGAGATGCCATCGTATCGTTTTTTCAATCGTCACATGCAGAAGATAAGACATGTGTTCCAGGATGCTTCAAGTGGTCCACTATTCTCGTAAGCTCCAAATGACATTGCCTGCACGATCTTCAACGAGGTAACCTACAACGAAATTACTTATTGTCCTTTCATGCAACAACGTGGTAAAGTTTCATGCTCAAGGCCATACCTACAGATCAAGAATACCAGTTCATTCCACCGTGACGTCATGTGATCAACGTTGACAGGGGTGTGGTGACGTTTTGGTGGGATTTAGGATGACATAGAATTTATTTAGAAGTCGAAGTCAGAGGCAGACAGACAGGATGTCAAGGAAGGGACCGCGGTCAGTCCTTGATGGAACGTGTTTTTCTGAGCCCATTGAAGAGTCCTCATCGTCCGAAACCACTACCTTCAAGGCAAAGTGCCAAGCCTACGGGACAATAATTTCGGGATCAAAAACTTACACTTCCAACTTCTAGCTTCATCTCATTTGGCGTCTTAAACAAATTTGAAAAATGTATTGCAGTATCAGTATTTCTTTATTTGTATTCCTGCCCTCCCTAATATGTATTCCTGTATTTGTATTTCCAAAGACTTTTTGCCTCTTTTTAAAATGTATTTCCGATACGTATTGCGATACACTTTTACAGATATATTTCAGTATCAATATTTTAGCTACTATTT